>JANIHZ010000209.1:30219027-30238454 GCA_027478365.1 Erythroxylum rufum | reverse complement strand
TACCACTTATAAACCACTAGGGATAGTTGGCCCTTACCACTTATAAACCCTTTAACAATTTCATGTTTAGTCAATATGGGATATTCTAACACTCCCCCTCAAGTGCAACTGGGACTGGACATCCAGTTGTCACTTAAAATAAACGCAGCGGTAACCGGACCGGGCCGCTAGAGCTGGACATCTAGATGGACAATCGAAAAATTAATAATCTAGACTAAACTTGCTCTGATACCATGTTGAACAAATTAGAAGAAGAATTGAGGACTTAGTCGTTCACCAAGACCCTCATCTAATTTATATAGCAATAAAGAGCTAATTACATAAGGAAAAGAAATCCTAGGAGATTTAGGAGATCACTAGAGTCATGGATACATTTGGATTCCTAAGACTTTCCAAATAGGATTATTAGAATTGCTTATGCAAAATGTCATGATTCTTTGACATAAATAAGAAGCAAAAATCCTTTAGTGTAAGAATCCCATTGATAAAAAATTAATTGCAAGATGAAACGACAAAGCTACACTGCAGAGCTCTGTTTTAAAGGATTTAATAAAAAGGAACAACATTCATGTCATGCACACACAACATTCATGTCATGCACACACACACCCTTAACTAGAAACCAAAGAAGCCTGAACACTATCAAATAAAGGGGAAACAAAGTAGAATTCCATGGTTAGGTAGCTTTTAAGAAAATTAAATAACTCATCTAAAACTACAGGTATCGCCAACCTTTTACTTTGATGGTGGAATATCCAGAATGATGAGGCATGATCAGTGGAGGTAAGATCAAGAATAAGGAGAGGGTCCTGCAGATAAATTTATGATCATTATAATTAGGAACCCCATATACACAATTTGAACATAAAGTGAACACACTTCACAAAAAAGACAGGGCAAATGATCTAGATATCAGTTGTAATAGTTGGAGGCATAATTGTTACCTTTTCAAGAGTCCAACCACCCTGAACAAGTAATGTAAGATAGATGGGTTTATGTATGTTAGCTGCATATATAAGTACACTCTTGCGTGAAGATATTATTCCATGTTGTTGCTCAATCCAACCCCCTTCTTTTGCTTTTTCCCAAATTGTGAATTCAGCTGGGCAAGGAAGCTGGTTTTCCAACTTCAGTGGAGAGTTGATAGATATTTTCCAATCATAAACAGGAGCATTTAACTCAGTGTGAAGAATTGAGGCATCAGCCCCTACACTAATCCAAAACGGTTCATTTCCAGGTGTGGCAGTACAATGTAGAAGAACATCTTTCTTCTCAAGCTGATTCAACTTAAAGGTGCCAGACGTTTTGCTTCCTGGGTGTGAACTATTTTGTCTACTGAGCAAGCCTTGATCAACAAAAGGCTGTTCCTTTCCAAATGCATAGCCAGAACCAACTGTCATTGCACGACCCCATGAATAAGATAGCCGAGTATGATCCTCACAAGGACGAACTTGTAGACACTGGTCAGAATCTTTGAATGTGCTTCTCCATGGCAAAACAGCTGAAGATCCTGGATTTATCGTGACACTGTAACAATTGTTATATGATCCTTGTCCATTGGATTGCTCTCTCCTACGAATCCATCGCCTTCTGCGAACAACATCACGAGGAGATCTTGTGTAGGCCTTTGACAGAGGAGGCCAGCTCAAACTACGGAAGTTAGGCCCATAAGCCCAGCCATCACTATCAACAAGCTCAGATTTATCAACAATCCATGTAGAAGTCCATTTCCATCCAGGAGGAATTGGAGGTTCAATAAACTCCTACAGAAACAATGGGGTCAATAGACACACTATATCACTAGAAATAGAACAATTTTATGACAAGCTAAAGATTGCTCTGTACATACCATTGAAGAATATGAGAAGTCCCTGTCACTCCATCGAGCGGGATCATTGCTTTGAGAGCCAGACCACTTGCTACCCCAACCAGAACTTGGGTGATAATACTGGTTCTCAAAAATCTCTTCTATCCCAATATTAAGATTGCTTGCTCCAGAAGAGGGATCATAACAATGAATTAAAGATATATGGCACACAGATATATCCATTTTAACATCTGAATCATTTATTACAGTGGCAAGACCCCTGAAGATTGCATGTTTCTTTCCATTTTTCAGGACAATTTCCATGGCAACAAAATCATCACATATTGATTTAGGGACTACTGACAAAGGAAGCAATGACCGAATACTCTCCCATGCATCCTCTGGGCTTAGCCGAACCCAGAAACCTGTTTCTCTATCAAAAGTGTCCTTTGCTTCTTTCTCTTTCTGAATGTTTTCTAACACAGTCCTCTCAAAATATGCAGTAGAAACTACCAGGCATCCAGATTCATGTAAGTCATCAATATTTTCAAGCTGCACCTGTAGGTGACAATGGTAAAGATGCAACGGGATGCAAATACCAAGGTGAAACATGCAGCAGCCACAGAATCATAAATATATCAACAAATATGTCTGGAAAACATTGACTCACCTTTCTTCTTAAAGGACAAGATAAAGTATTTTGGAAATCTTGTGGCTGATGTAGCATTCTAACTGAAGCCACCTTCTTTAACATGTTTACTCCATGCCCAACAGGCAATGAGAATGCACCAATAACTTCACCTTTATGATTAACATATCATTAACCAAGCGTAAGTGGAGTACTCAGCCAGTTGCCTCGATGTGATAATTTGGACGGACAAAAAGTTTAAACAAAACTAACACGAAAACATACGGAAGGAAACAATTGAACTTTAATAGGGAAAAACTGATATTTGAATGAATGAAGATCTCAATGCAAGATTGTCCAATAATTGAAAATACAAATAATACATAACAAAATCTCAACTAGGTAGCATAATTCCAGAATATGACAGAAATCATTGATATGGCCTGGTATGAGGCCTTGTATATGCAAATAGATTTTTCAATCTAAGAAACTCATAAATAGAATGTGGATCAAGCATCCAAGTTAAAGAAACAAAAGAATAGAGAATGAGATTTGTAAATTCATCAACAAAGCATATACCCTTCCCAGCCTTTGCTCCAAGATTTGTCACCTCTACTTCTAATTTAGCTGGCCCCTGGAAACCAAAATCGACACAGAATCACATCCATGATTAAATAATATCGAACAAATAACAAAACAAATTAACTAAAAGAGCAATTTGAAGATGCATCTGGAGTACTTCCAGCATCATGCCAACATGATGGGGGGGAAAAACAACAACAACAACAACAGAAGGCCTGAAAGATCAGTATGAAAATAAGCAAGTTAGGAAAGTACAACTAAATATGGCCAGAGTCTGTCATAATTGCCATATAGTATAAGATAGTATCTAAACATCAAAGAATGTTTAGAAAAGTCTAGCTGCAAACCTCTGCACTAAACAAATGGAAGTTTCCTCTTTATATCATCACAAAAGTGCAAGATATTAACTAATTAGAATCTCTCTCAATAATTCCAGGTACTACATGTGATAACACACATTTGCTCTGGCCATGTGAGACAATGTCTTGTATAACGATATTTTTCTCTATGTAGCCGTCTACCTACAATTCAAAGTGCTCTACCTACAATTCGAAGTGCTTGTTGGACCTCCGAGAATGTATTCGAAGATGTTGAAACTACTAACAGTTTAACTAAAACCTTTACTTCATACAAGAAGTCCTAAAACCACATTGGAGAAGCATCTAGTCATAATTCTAATGGATTCTACACATGGGTGAATTTCTCAAATCAAGAAGTATACAAAACTTAACTTGGAATGCCCTAATAATGGATCTGTTATTATCAACGCTTTGTTTACAAAATTCTACTGCAAACCAAAACACAAAAGATAGGGTGTGCTAGCCCATGTAAGCGTTCCAATCAGCAAATATCCCAAACAGTAGCAATTCTTATTGCTGTTGTCTAGTCAAGATAAACAGAAGCCAAACAAGTAACAGGTTAACACTAGAGTATCTGATTGACATACAAAAAAATAAGAGGTATCATCAATCCTGGTGGCTCTATGAGGGAGGGAGTTAAAGCCCTCTTCCTCCACTATGGTTCATAGCTTGGTGAAGCCTCTATTCTTTACCAGTGTACCAATACATCAAATAAAGTAAAAGAAAACAACAACCAAATTTAGAAATGGACAGTAGTCCAAAAGATCATAAAACACTCACATGACTTCAGACATAAAGGTATCACATGTTATTGGGTCCTAGCAGATAACATGAGAAGAAACAGAGGCAAATTGCCTCAAATATCCAAGAAAGGGAAATATAAAGTATAGTATCAGGTATAGATTGCAAAACACATGTCAAGATTATCAATAAAAGTTAGCAGAAGACAACTGATACGTCACCTTCTGTAAGAAAAGGTGGAAACTAATTTCTCCTTTGATGCCAAGGAGCATTAAATTGGGGGAACAATAGAAATCTATGACGCCTTTCTCAGAATCACAAATAACAAGCACTTTATTACAGAATGAGAAAACTAGAATCATGGCAAACCTTTCTTGGAATTTCAAATATGAAAAGTTCATTCCATTTTGCACTGGCATTCCCAACTGCATTTTCTTTTGGAAGAAAAGGTTTCACACATTTGGTCCTTGCACTCTGAGGAAAGAGCTTTTGTTGCTCTGCTGCTTGACTATTAACAACGAGGCGTAGAGCACAAAAGAAATCGTGACTACTGCCATCATCATTGACATGCAAATCCTGCAAAATTTATAAAGGCTCATCCTCACCTATAAATTGCAGTAGCATATATCTACAATTAGGAACAGGAACTAAATAAACTCCAAAAAGTTACTAAATAAATTCCAAAAAGTGGCAACCTTGGCTTCAACTATTTGTATAGCAACATAACATCGTGCCTCCTTAAATTCATCTGCAACCTTCAACCTGTCTGAAAATCTTGGAGGTGGTACCCATACAGAAGCAGTGTCACCATGATGTAGTTGCTCAAGCATATCTGCATTGTCCTCCATCTTCTTCAGATACATGTCACATCCAAGTTTATTTTCTATTGTTATAGTCTGAAAATCATCTTCATCCAAAGCAGAATAAGTTGGATCCTGTCCATATCTATGTTGACCACTGGCTTCCTGCATATACCAAGTTCATATATATTACCAGAGTATTTCTTTTAATGAATCAACTTAACTAAGAACCTGAGAGGATTTAGAGGATATTGTATTTAGTTGACCTCATTTAGCTTGGTTGCTTTCAGGTCCAGTTCTAACTGTTTTCTCCAAGAAAGGATGGTCCCTATGTAAGTTTCGAGATTTGCTGCACTGACATTTATATTCAAGATGCTAGTTGCAGCAACTCGCACTCTCTTAGCAAGTTTCGATGGTGGATGCACATTGTTGTCATAAGTCTCAAACCTAAAAGTGAAAGTCAGAGCACCAGTTTAGATAGTTCAAATACAGAAGACTTATATCATGGGGGGGTGGGGGGAAATGTAACAAAACAGAAATAGCAGACAAGATAACTTGAATATTCCATCAAATGGCTCCACAAGAGGCTCCCACGCTTCCAATTGAGTGTTGAAGGTTGATGCAGCAATAGAGGAAATCAGCACAGCATTCATTGCCTCCGGTCGACCATGTGTTGCAAGCTTGATATTTGTAACAGTAAGGTCAAACAGGGGTTTCATCTGCAAGGATAATAATAGAACAAGATGAAGCAAAAACTTTTTTGGATCAACATCCAGGTATTTTGCGCTACAAAGCTGATTTACCATCCCACATGAACTGTCTAAAACTGTTATAGAGAAACATCTTAGCTTCATCTCAGCAGTTATATTTTCCCGTGACTTGGGCTTCACAGCATCACCAATTGTGAACGCTAACCGGTTTGATGGCTTTTTAAGATCAGAGCGAGCGAGAAAAGTACATGCCTGTACAAGCATAGGATAGCATGCATTACAACCTCTAGTGAAATAAGTATGCAGCACTAAGTCATCAGAGTCCGAGTCTGTGATTCAGTTAAACAAGCTGCAGGAAAGTACAATTCTAACCAGTGAACTATCCAAACCTGATTCTCAACTTTCCAAATGCTCCAGCACTGAGATGACCTTGAGCTGGATGATCTAGAAATGGGAACTTCAACAATATTAGCTTGGTTAACGAGATCCAACCTAGGACAGCATATTGAAGTTATTCGAGGTGCTTCATCAACTCTGGTAACAACACATCCCAGTGAAGCATATCCGGGAGGAGCAACAGGATACCAAAAGAAAACTTCATCAACACCTTTCCCAACAATATGTGCCACTTTAGTAAACTGAACAGGCTTGGAAGAGATTTCAGCATCATCACTCTTAAATGTTATGCCCAAAGCAGGCGGCTCTAAACTGCAGAGAGTAATATTGCAACACCAACTATTGATTAGTACCAATTCAAAATAAGACAAACAACCCATACTACAGTTGGAAGAATGAAAAAGAAATGCAGAAGTGATAGGCTAACCCTTCAGTTATGCAATCTCCCAATATGGCATAACCAGGATGGCCAATGGGACGCCATATAGATACTGGTCGGCGAACATCACTTCCTTTGTCCCACCAAATCCTCTCAAAGTTGGGTGTTGACATGTAAAAATTTGTTGCTCGCGTAACCGAGCGAATGACATCCCATCCAGAAGAATTTGAGCTCGCATGAATTTTTTGTTGACTTCCATGGTCATGGTCAACAGTCCAATCTGGTACACTTTGCTGGGAAGAAGAATGATTTAGAATGGAATTCCAACGGAGATGATAACTAAGATCACAGCTCCTGTCTCTGGGGGGGTATTCAGTTGAAGAATGGGCAAAAAATGAGGCAATAGCATTATCCAGGCGCCATATGCTATATCCACATGCAGACAATGGATTTGGCGGGCTATTATATATGCATTCTGAATATGATGAAGATGCTACAAGATCAGAGCGTAGACAATAAACAATGTGATTGGGCGGTGGATGACTTCCTGTATGTGCCACACAACCCAATGCTGTATATCCTGGCGGTGCCACAGGCATCCACAGGGAACAAGCATTGTCAAGATTAGCATAAGCTTCATCTCCAGATCCTTGACTACTGGAAAAGAATGTAATCAGATCAAATCTCATAGGCTTCTGCACACGTCCATATGTGTTACTTACTGCCATGACTGCCTGTGTAGGAGGAGTTGTCCTAGTATGGGGTAATAAAAGCATAGATATCAACAAAAACAAGGGGAAAGCAGTAGATTTTTTATATAAAAAAAAAAACAAAATTGGCAACCATGAAAAGAAAAACAAAAGTTTATTGATAGACCTGGTCTGTAGAATGAAATTAAATAATACACATTGTACAGAAGTCTTGGAACACCATTAATGAGGTCAAAATGTCAAAAAAGAATATGCACAGGACAATCAAAGGGATGGACCTTACCAGCATTTTACAAAGCATAAAAATGAGAAACAACTAAATAACAGGTTTCAAAAGTCATAAAATAATCAAAATAAGTTCCAAATGGTATTACATTAAATTTGTAAAAAATGGACCTCATATGTCATTTGCTGAATTTGAATTGAATGAAGTTACTATAATAAAAGGAAACAAAGGAATTCAGCAATGAAATGGAAAAGTACAGTTGATTACTGAAAGCGTTCACATAACCCTAACAACCATTTATTTTGTATATCATTCATGACCTCTATTTTCAATTGTTGATGAGACCTTCAAAAATAGTAAAAGATTTTCCAAAAGCATGGACTAGAATCCGTTTTTTATACTTGAGAAGTAAGTGGAAAATAAGCTATCTATCATTGAAATATAACAAGAATGATAGGTCAAGAAAATACTATGCTATTCATTTATTCCCTTAATGATCAAAGTCATTTCATAACAATGGTGGACTTGCAACTTAGTTTCACACTAGTAAGCAACCCTAACAATCTAATGTATTAGTAATTTTGCATGCAGGTATGATGCTCGCAAACAAGGGAGGAAAATTTGAAATTGTAGCTATGTGGCAAAAGTCTCCCGTCAACCCTCTGGCAAGTTGAAAGAATAGAACCTGAGCATGTGAGTCATGCAGAATATCTCACCTTGATGTCACACAATCCCCCAGTATAACATAGTTTGACGGAGCCTGGGGTCTCCAAAATGTAAGGTTGTTACAAGGGCCATTTTCTGCATGAATATTCCCCAAAATTTTGGTAAGAAAGACAAAGAGTTTGTCAAGTCTCCAGACATATATTTTAGCAGATACATGACAAACAAGGCTAAGATATATTAATATCAAGAAAGAAAATCATCAAATTATTCATGTCAAATTGAAAAAAAAAACCTTTATGGGACATTCCAATTCGATCAAAGCTTGTGCAAGGTACAAGGGCAATTGCATTTCCAAATTGTAAGGCAGCGGCAACCTGATTCTGCAGGTTAACTAAAAGAGAAATGACACTCAAGGAAAGGTGGACACAAATATCCGTTGATATCAGAGACATATTTGTTTTCTCCTTAACAGATGTGTACCCCCCTGATATATCCACTGGATCCAGAATAATGAGACCAGAACCAGACTCAATTGTCAGATCCTTAACCAGTGCACGAATCCAGGTATCATTTTCTTTTGATGCATACCTGAAAAGGAAAGAAAGAAACTAAAGAGATAACCACCACATCACAGTTGATGAAGAAAATAATTACGCTAAGCAAGAAAAAGGACTTGCAAGACAATTGAAGAAAAGCTCTAAAGGCATAGACAATATTCCGAAATGAAGAGTGCATATTGCACTATCTCCCTGCAGCTAAATGCTTCATACCATAAAGACAAATCCCAATATGACTGGACTTGAAGAGCACCTTAAAAATATAGGACACAGCATGCTTTTAGACCAAATAGGAGAAGGCTTAGCAGTTACATTCATACAGCTCCAATTTATACACGGTGTAATATCCCATAACATCATAGGAAATACCAATATGGTAAAACAGATTGACAGAGGGTAGAGAAAAATTCAACAAGATTCTCCTCCTTGGAAGGCCCCATGAATCTGGAGCATAGGCTACGTAGAACGTAGATCCGCATTCTCAAAAGTTTATTCACGCCCTTATCCTAGACTAATTCATTTAAGTAATTATCAGGTTGTCACTAGGAATAAAGAAACATGAGAAATGAAAGAATTCGAAACACTTGTTCCCATAGATAATGAAAATTAAAATACGGATGGACTTTGAAATCACATTTTCATGTAAGCCCAATAATAAGGATAAATAAATTCCAGCACCATCATCACATTCCCCAAGGAGAATGGTTTTCTAAGGACCAATATGGGCTCCAAAGATATAAAGGGAACTGAAAGCTCTAAAAACATTATTTTATCAAATGCTTACATGAAGCTCAAATCCATTTTCGCACGTAGAAGCTTTTCTCCATACAAGGAATCATCCAGTGAAGATTTTGTACCATCATAGAAGGTAAACTCGGGAGAAACAACCTGGAAACAAGTGTTAAAAATAAGAACAGAACTATCGACACTAGGAACATCACCTGGTTGTGAATCACGACGAAAGAAACACAGGTGGTTCATGATTACTTACGACAAAATTCTCACAAAATAATACACTTTCAAAATGTAAAGCTCAGGAAAAAAGTTAACATATCGACTGAGAGTTGAATTGTAATATCAAGAAGAATAATACAGCACGTCTGAATGAGGAATCAAGAGAAGTTTAGTCCTGTTATGGCTAAATTTGTTAATTCTTTTTTGCTCGACCTGAAGTGAACCTTCAACTAAGTCTAGATTTAAGACGGCATAGATTATTTTAATTTTTCCCAAACTCAAGTTGAGTTGCAAAATTCAATCAGCTAGTTTCTAATCCAACAATCTATGGAAAATAATGTTTAACAATATGAACGTTGAAACATTAACTAGGGAAAAATAGTTTAGAAACTTGAAGACTTATTCCACGACAAGAGACCCATAATATAGCTATACCAAATTTTCTGATCCATGAATAAGGTCCATATAAACAAGTAATCTCATCAATCTCTTCCAGGATCCATAGAAAATGGATAAAAACAAAGATCGATTGAGAGACAAATCTTCCGTTTATAGAAAGGACCAGTGTTGAACGAAACAATTAGGAACAAGGTCATATTAAGATACTATAAAATTTAACATAATTTCTCTAGAAAAGGTTACCCTAGCATACCTACAATAGCTCAACAAGATAACATTTCTCAAATGAAGACAATTTTCAGATGCTAAGATGATAAAACCTTATTGCCTTTTACAGGTGATATAAAATTTCAGAAGCTGCTAGAATGTCACAGTCCCTGGCCATATGTTAGCCCTTGGCCATATGTCTCAACTACTTACAATATATGGCAGACAAACATGAAAAGTGAATGGAAAGAAGACAATGCCAACATCACTACAATGTAATATCTTCAAGAACAATGAAGAAGCTAAGAGTAAACTAAGGAAACAAAAAATTGAAAGAAAATTTAATACCTGGGCTTCAAAAGTAAAACTTTGTATCAAGTTAATATTGTTTTGAGCTTTCAAAGTATTTGATGTGTCTGAAGGTTCATGCATGTAATCCAGACTCCTCATCTCATCATCAGAAACATGATTATCTAACAAAATCTCAACACCATCTTCTGGAGAGATTGAGTAGCTGCTATCGTTACTCATGTATACATGCTTCCTCAAAATGGAACCATTCTGATGGACAAGAACAAAATGAACACATCAACAAGAAATTTATTCCATTTTGTTGTGATTGGAAAGAAGATCGGAACATATTTTAGGAACTACATTATGGAGATTGCATCAAACAACCAGAAATTTCTGAAACTTGAAGTAAAATAATAAAAAAAATCAGGGGAAAAAACAAAAAAGTAGAATATAGTATATCAAAGGTTCAGGGATTCTCTAGCACAGGTACCTATGGGTATATGTCTGGAAACTATGTTTTAAGTATGATTTATACAACTTAAACATATAAAAATATTGATGACTATCAAGAAAAGTTCTTAAGAATCAATAAAATTGAAACAAAAAGTTTTATTTAAATTATGGTACCCCATCACCAATCTCCTTTTCAATGCAGAATTATCCCACTTCAGAAGGAAACTATAGAAATAGTAATTTACTAACCCCATAAGCAATTACAACATAGAAATCATATGCAAATAAATGGGAAGACGGGTACCTCAATTTTCACATTAACAAATCGCAGTCTTTTACCACGTCCTATAATTATGATTGGTAGAGTTCCCACTGAATGGACTTTCTTTGTATGGGTTTCTTCACTTAAACATATAGTCTTCCCACATCCATCATATATGAACTCATCAACTCCCATCGCATCTGCAACTAACTGTCTACTTGGGGAAAAGTGCACCACTTCTTCACTCTGTTTGTGAAAAGGTTCAGAGAGCACCAAGCTAATATTTCTACTGATAGGATCCCTCTTAGGATCCATTGATCCCTCCCTGCCAGTTATTGTTCCAAGTGATGGCACAAAAAACTCAGCCACAGCTAAAAGGAAATCTGGTACGACAAGTAATCGGGGCTGTTGAATTCTAACTACATATGATTCGGATGAAGGCCGCCATCTATAGTCCATCAAGAACATGGTTGAAATTGGCACATCCCCATCAACGACAGATTCCAAATTCATCTTCCTGGAATTGCTTCCATTAAGAAAGTTTGGAAAATAACCACTTGAAGATTGTTTGAAGGCATCAGTAGATGATCCAAGCATCAGACGCATTTCAGGTTTTGTATCAGGACGGTTGTCCAAAATAGAAAATTTAGGAATAGTAACATAAAGATCTGTTTCAGACAATGAAGTCATGCGATATGACACCCAAAGCCCTTCAAGCTGCAGAAGCAAGCATTATAGACGTGTAACTAAAAACGTACAGAGGTGTGATTATACAAGTGTACAATGCAAGGTTAAGTAGTTTTTTGGGTAGCTGACATTATGCAAAAGCAATATCAAGGGATCTGAAGACATGTGAAAATGAGGACTCACAGCAAGAAGAGCTAAAGCTGACTCATGAACACCATTACAAAGCTCCAAAAGCGCATAACTGATTTCAACTGCAACTATGTTAACAGTTTGAGACAGTAGAATTTGACTGTTCATGTTGACCTTATCTACCAGCAGCCTCATCGTATCCTTGGAAGCAGATTTGCTGCCACGGAAGCTCGGAGGAAGCTTTGTCTCCTCACTTAAATTCATGCACAAACAATCCACTATGATTTTGTACTCTTTATTGGACATAACACCATGAAGGAAATCAACCTGCTCAAAGCATAGCCTTCAAGAATTAGAGAAGGAAGTACAGGAAACTCCATGGAAAGATATCATAGATGGCTACAATATGGAAATAATCCAAAAGGCCTCAAGCAATAAGGACTGATTTGATCAATCTGTTACAGGTAGAAAGATAATAGTTTTGGAGACTTTTTATTGACAGACCAAGTCAAAGATAGAAAATAGATAATAGTTTCATATATCAAGTTGTAAAGAACCCCCTTTCTTTTTGGTCCTTTGAAGGCAACAGGGGCTAACTCTCTCATTACAAAACCCCATCCCATCTGACAAAGAGGTTCTAGAGAGGGAACGAAGGAACATTAACAACTAGGTTACTCCCTCAACCTCATCAAGAACCTATACAACATAAAGAAAATGTGACTCAGCTTGCTTTTATATAAGTGTGTTAAACGTGTCTTGCCAAGACACACAAATTCCAGACCATCAAATCATCATTCAGCCATGAATAAAGTTTCCTAGAATCCAAGATACCTAGCCCTAAAGAGAAGACCAATAGCAGAATGACCACTGGAAGTAAATATTGAATTACCTTCACTTCTAGAGTAAATGTTGGGACCTTTCTGAAAACATCCCGAAGACTACGGCGTACAAAAATATCCAGCCCTTTGCCCTCCCGTATCATTGGTTTTCCCAAACAACCATCAACACCAACAAACATGTTGATTCCCAGAATCTACAGTTTTGAGGCACGGTAACCACAAATCAGGAAATGTTCTCACATTATGAACAAGTGACTTTCAAAAACTTACCTCAGCATGAAGAACATCCATGTGAACCGCATAAGGATCTTTCTCTGGACAGCCATGCCAGCTCAGTTGATTTGTAACCTGTAGTTGGCCTAAATCAAGTTGTATGAAACTGCAATCATGACCATAAATTTTGTTGTTATCACTCTAAAAGGCCAAACATAACTCTATAAAGAAAAGTTACTATTCATCTTATCATAACTGTCTGTAAGTAACACGTCAACAAAATTTAACTTTCATTCATTAGACCTCTGCACAAATTTCATCTGTAATGTTTAAAGTACAATGGAAGGTTCTGTTTATTAAGCACAATCTTTCAACAACTTCTACAAGCAACAACACCTACGCACCAGAAAAGAAATAAACTAGAAAAGAAACCAACAAGATAGCTTACGTACTCTTTACTCGTAGAATTTCTGGGAACAATGATAATTGGAGTATCAAGTGAGAGGTCCAACTTTAAAGCAGTGGCTCCATCAATCTCATACTTTTGAATCAACCACTCAAATCCTCCAACTTTGTCAACAAGTTTAATTGCTTCTTCAGAATGTGGTGTAGCAAGTTCCATAAAGTACACAGTTATCTGCATAGACAAGCAGAAAGTAGGCATAACTTCTAGATAAAGGAAAGGTAAAATAAGAACAGGTGTCTTATTCATCAGAATGCCAAAAGCAATTAATGCTCATTCAGTAGATTCACCAACCCTATTAGTTACAAATGCTAACCAAAGAACTAATAATTAACAAAGCTATTTATATCATACCTCTTGGACAAACCTATAAAGGAAAACTATGCGCACAGCAGAGAGTCGACCACTCAAGCTGTAATCGAATCCTTCATAATCATCATCTTCAGCACTGAAGGAACTAAATTTGAACTGGGGAAGAAAACATAGCACTTATTTACCATCCAAAGTCCAAAAAGTAAAAATTAACATAACCAGAATGAGGAAATTGCATACGTTGATAAGAGATTCAAGCCCTGGATTACGCAGGTCACAAAGCCAACTCCAACAATGATCTGCCTCAAGCGACATATCACAAAGTCTAAAATTACCTAAGGTGCCTTCAACAGACAGAGAACTTGGGTGGACCTTGAAATAGCAAAATCAATGAAGTCAAATTACAAAACACCACCAACAATGTGTATCTTAACAATTAACAGTTGGAAAAATCATGAAAGCAGAAATGTTCATATTTACCACTAGAGAGAACATGCAAAAATTTGAAGAAAATAGGGTTCAGATTTGTCAATGTACATGAAGTCTACTGACTAGTAATTTGACTTCCAAAATAACTCATCAATGTCCATCATTTTCACGATAGCAACAAAGTCAGAAACATCCTTAACAGAAAGATTACCTTAAGATCCAAGATAAAACTCTCTTGCACAAGCATAGCAAGCTGAGAATCATCCTCTTTGTTAAGAAAAACAGTGACGCTGTCAACATTCATGCTGAAATAGAACACTACACGACTTTTACCATATCCCAGTAACCCTTTTATGTGTCCACTGTCTTCAGTCCTTTCTCTGATACTCAATGAGTTGTCATCAGCGATTTCAGTCTTACTTGAACTGCTCTCAGTAGAACTTGCAGAACTTAGATCAAAGCCAAAGCCCATTAAAGCAACAATAGTAGGTCTGTTGCATAAAAACTCTAGCTTGGACATGCAAATGCTCATCTGTCAATGTGCAATATATGGTCGGTAATGCAAATGAATCTTGAATATTAGAAAAGAAAATTGATTTAGCTGAAGGTTCAATACCTGCATATCTATGCCATCATAATGAGGTGAAGAAGAACTCCTGGTTGTATATATGACAGATACAAAATCTGAAATATCACCCCCCTGTGCTTCATAAAATATCTCACGAGAAATGTTCTTCCCGTGTAAGAGATCTTCTTCATTGATTAATGTTTCAGCAGACTCGAATTCAGAAGCACCCATAGTTCCACAAGGAGACATATATTCCCTCGGTGAATAGAGGTTAGAATCTGAAACAGACAAGAAATCTGGCAAAGCATCCTTAAAAGCATCATCATCATCGGCCGGTATTGTAGTCATTTCCTTCTCGTGAGGGTCAAGAGAGTGTTGGGAAGCAAGGGATTTGTCATTCTTAAGAACAGAGCAAACTAAATACTGAGGGTGCATGGACAGTCGACCTTGAAGCTCATCTTTAATTTTCAAGGAGTGCAGCTTCATCTTAATTATCAGGTCACCCCCAGAACGAATCATGTGCACCTGAAGTACAACATTGGTAGAAATGAAACCAAATATAAAATTAAAAAAATGAAAAGAACATCCATCCAGATTGTTTTTTAAGTAACAGAGGGAAAAAAAGGGATTCCAGAGAGAAAAATCAAACCAATTCAGGTTAATGATATACATAAAATGTTACACCAAATACAGGTCATGCCAGTACAAGAATTACCTAGTCTATTGTTTGTTAGTGTAAGTCGACTTGTACTCTTATGTAAGTCGACTTACGCATGCACAGTACTATAAGTCGACTTGTATCTCCTGTAACTCGACTTATACTTGCACAGTACTGTAAGATTGTTAGAGTAGTGCCCTAAAGGCAATCGCCTTCAGCGCGTTTTGTTCAGACTTTATGAATAAATAAAGAAAGGCATCTTTCATTAATTTGGTGTTCATTGTTTATGAATTGATATTGATCTTTAATCAAATTAATGAAGTCCATGATATATGACATAGCATGAAGGAAATTATGATGTGATCATATTACTGAGATTCCTATCATGTGCAATTATGTCAGTATCTAAATTATCCCTAGTCATAGGATTAATGAGATTAGACATCGTTAATCCGGTAAACTAGCACATGTCAAACTCCTTGATTTGATCAATCAGTGGATCTTAGAAACTATAAACATGAGATGTTTAGAGTTGAGATGTGAATGCTTACTAGAGGTAGTAAATACATTGGATGACCTACTATGAGATCATCACATGGATGACCTATTCTAATGTGAGTGATAATCTCATTATATCAATGGTGCAAGTATCCTTAGACTTGAGGTACTCAAGGATATCTTGGATACTAATTTTGTGCTTTGACTTCATTCCTTGTTGCCTTGCAGAGGTCGCTCATAAGGTGATGGTTAGGTACAAATTGAGGTATTCGAAGGTAATTGAGTAGCCAAAAGAGGAGTCACTACTTCTATGATAGTAGAGGATGATACCCACGGCCTCTTGTCAGGGTCATTACTTTGAAATCTCTGGTCAGAGTACTTGTATCCTGAAGAATGTCTTCATTGACATATAGAGTAATGAGTCCCAGGTGGAGAACTGATATCACTTAGACTAGATTTGACATAGTCAGTCTAGTGAGAGTTAACACTTTGTCGATACTCATAACCAAGTGGGGTATAGTACGGTGAAAGGACAAATTGCACAGAAATTGTTTATGGGAGGGTTCGTGATATGGTTCGTGATGAGCACTGGTTCATTTGTCAAACCACTTACTTACCATCAATTGGGGTTATGATGTGTTGTTAGACGCTGCTCATGACTTGCTTGAATTAAGTGTTAATCTAAATGGCCAATATAATCGAAAACCTAATGGGTCACACGCATAAGAGTGAATCGGAAGATTCATAAAATAGTTTTGGATAGAGATCGATTATATGGAGAGCAATAGAACCAAATGGATCCCGATGAAAGCAGGATATGTCCTGATGAGATCGTGACATCGATATTATTGAAATAGGTTTTTGGTGATTTTCCAAACCTGGGACCCGGTAGGACTGACCCCAGTGTGACTGGACCACCTCAGCATTTATATATATATATGATAGACTTTGTTAAAGTTGCATTTAATGTCTTTAATTGATAAAAGACAAAAGCAATAAAAGACAAAAGGCAAAAGGCTAATAAGATGGATGAATCGTGAAAAACAAGTTTGAAGCAACCCTTCTTCCCAATTCTCTTAAGCTTCATCATCTTCTTCCTCTCCTTCACGTTGCTTATATATAACAAAGGTGAGAGTTAGTACTCTTGTCTTTATTCTAGCCATTTCCGAATCAAAGAGTTTGACTTGGTTAGATTCTCCGATCTCTATGCGGATACCGTTAGAGACGGTTTGTTTTGGTCGTTGTGGTTTGTGACAACCCGACGAGTAGAAGATCGAAGAACGAAGGAGACTGTACACAAGGTATATGGTTATTGTATGAATAAATGATTTATGTAAATGCCATGAATTCCTATACATATATGTTATACCAGTGTAGGTGTACCAATTAAACATTTTAATTGTATCATGCTTGCCATATCTAGTCATACTAGACATGAAATACTCGAAATAGATTAATACAATATTATTCTCTTAGATTTTCAAATAATTTGAGAACATCGAACTATCACCCTAAGTATCTCTAGGTAGTCTCCACTTCATCAAGACCACTTCGACACTTGTCACATAAATTGTGACGGCTAAAACAATCAAGACAACAGAATATACCAACGAGATGCTACTATGACGTATTTGACATCCGAAAATTTTTTGGAAAACCAATTTCAAGAAAATCGTTTTGGAATGCATACAACATCAATGTAACATATTTCTAATCACATAAAAAAAAGATCCAAGGCCTTGAAACCAAAAAACACACAATCAACATTTCAAACAAACTAGGTCTAGCATTTTTCTCAAAATTGTCCAGCTCTATCTTTTGCTTGAAAAACATCATCAAAACAATTTCAATAAATGCTGAGAAAATTACAGAGGCTATAATGTTCATAACATGTTCTATGAATTTTTTCAGAATTTATTTCCAAGAAAAACTCAACCAACCTCAGCAACCAAGCTAACCCAGAATCTGTGTTCCTCAACACAGACATTCCCAACAGCACACAAGAAATTCTCAAATAAATATTCACTCACCTCGAAAACATTTTTCCATATTCATAGACATTTATAAACATCTTAGAAACATGTTGGTGGAAGAAAATCCCAAAATAATTTTTCTAGAATTTATTATCGATTTTACAAGCATGCCTATTCATGTAATGTGCATAAACACAACAACCAGAATAGTAGGGAATTAATTAGCAAAAATATATCAAATCACATTGATAAATTTTTTCATTCCACAGACATATTCAGAAACATCTCATGAGCAAATCTGGGCAAGAAAATATTGAGAAAAATATCTCTATACTAATTTCGAATTCAACACAATCAGAATGCACAACAGTCACAACCAATTGGCAGCATCACACATGTTATGGTTTCTCCTTTATACGGGACACAAGTGGCTCTAATACCACTGTAGGAAAATCCTGGTGCGTGCATCACATAAATGCGGTGTGGAAAACAAAAAAAATTATTTCGGGACTTTCTCGAAGTCCAAGATCTATGTGTCTATACAAAGAAGTACCATAATTCTCAAACCATAACGACCAAAGGAGACCGTCTCTAACATTATCCACACAGAGGTCAGAGAATCTAATCGAATCAAACTCTTTGATCCAGAAATAGCTAGAACAAAGAAGAGAGTGCTAGCTTTTACCTTTATTCTTGGAGAGCAACGTGAAGGAGGATGAAGCTTGGAAGAGGAAGAAGATGAAGAAAGCTTCGGAGATGTTCGAAAACTTGTTTCTAAAACTTGTTAAAATCATTTTTATCTCACGATCATCCTACCTTTCTAGCTTTAATTTTTTTTCTTTTAGTGATTTTTGTCCTAAACCATTTAAAGACATTAAATGTCACTTTGACAAAATCTTCTTCTCCTTTCCACGTTATTCATCTCCTTTATATATATATATATAAATGCTGAAGTGGTCCAGTCACACTTGGGTCGGTCCTATCGGGTTTGGGGTATGGAGAAACACCGGACACTTGTTTCAGGAATATCGATATCGTGATCTCATTGGGATCCATTTGGTTCTATTGCTCTCCATATAGTGGATCTCTATCCAAAACTATTTTACGAATTCTCTGAGTCATTCTTATGCGTGTGACCCATTATGTTCTCAGTTATATTGGCCACTTAGATTAACACTTAATCCAAGCAAGTCATGAGCGGTGTCTAGCAACACATCATGACCCCCAATTGACCGGAAAGTCAGTGGTTTGACGAATGAACCCGTGCTCACCACGAACCATATCACGAACCCTCCCATAGACAATTGCTGTGCAATTCGTCCTTTCACCATGCTGTACCCCACTTGGTTATGAGTATGGGCAAAGTGTCAACTCTTACTAGACTGACTACATCAAATCTAGTCCAAGTGATATCAGTTCTCGTCCTGGGACTCATTACTTTATATGTCAACGAAGACACTCTTCATGACATATGAACTCCGGCCAGAGATTTCCAAGTAATGACCCTGACAAGAGGCCATGGGTATCA
>JANIHZ010000209.1:30106954-30129395 GCA_027478365.1 Erythroxylum rufum | reverse complement strand
ATATATTATACTTTTAATTTTTAAATATAGAAAAACAAGATAACAATTAATCATCAATAAAAGCATTTTCTTCATAATTCACTTTTTCAAGTATATTATAATTAAGATCATATAATATTTCTTCTTCAATTCAAAAATCAATATAGTCCATATAATTAATACCAACTAGATCACATATTTTCTTCTCACTAAGTGCTCTAAATATATAATAAAGAAATTATATAATTAATAATAATAAAGTATAATTATTGAAAAATAAATTTCAATCAATAAAATACATATTCTTTATCCTTAAATTATTGGTGACATAAATAATGTTATTGAATCTTTGATATTTCAAAAGATTTCATTTCTTCATACGAATATGATGAAAAATGTTCTAATTACATTCACAATCTAACGTAAAAGTTGTTTGGCTAAGTAATCTAATAGTAAGTTTTCTCAATGCTTAGGCATTTTCATCAAATAATCTCCATCACTGATATATATTTTAAATTGCTAGTAATAAAAATAAAAATATTATTCATAAATAAATAATAAACTAAAAATATGAAAATTTACTAGGCTGCATTTTTTCATCATAAATTCTCTCTTTATAAATGATCGAGCAAAACTCTATTAGCTTTCACGATACAATTTAATTTCATTTGTTACCTTTGATTGCTCTTCATTAGTGAATATGCTTTTTCATTCAATCACATAAAAAAGGACATCCATAATATCGACATTTGTACATATGTCTCGACTATATAAGCAATAAAAATTGAGAAAGTAAGTTATTAAGTAGATCCTTTAAGTAAGATGCTTGTCCTATCATCGATTAGGAATATCTGTATAAGGCTTGTACAAATTCTCCTCCCCTTTAAAGAAATCCATAATTATTTTGCAAAGTTTATAAATACTATTATATATACCCCAAAGATAGTTTTTCATCTAAGTCAACTATCCTTGACAATTATATAAGTGGAGCCACCATCTTCACAATAATTAATCAAGCATCCTAAAATTTATTATCTAGAATAATAGCTTAAATCTCTTTCATTTCACACCCTTTGATCACTTATGACTTGAAAAGTATTTACTTGTCACTAAATTTTGAAGTACTTGTTTAAGATCATATACACTTTTCAAAGTTATAAATGTAGTTGCAAACTTAATAGCAGTAGGGCACCCAATCTCAACCAATCTTCTTGGTTTCTTAACCAAAACAAAAATATAATATGATTATCCATAAAAAATGATGCTCTTAGATGCATATGAGGCAAGATTAGAAAAGGGTCTATATCCAATATCTTTTTAAATGAGATTTATATAATAAGCAGTGTATAGAGATCTATAAATATGCTCATACTTTACTTATAACAAGAACTTAACTAATATATAATTAGCTGCATTATCTGTGATGAAGTGCACAATATTTTTAATCCAACCAACTCGATAATTTCATAAAACAATCCAAATAAAGTATGAACACTTTTTACTATATCAAAAGCATCAATAGACTTGTTAGAACTTATTCCAACATTACAATAAATTAAGAAAGTAATCAAGGTTCTTTATCTTTGATCAAGCTACCAATTTATCAAAATAGTTTAACTTCTTGTCTTCCAATTAGACTTATACATATATATGTCTACAATCAACTTATTTTCCTTTTTTAAATCTTAAAATAAAAGCACATGAATTTTATAATAAGAAGGTGCCTTGAATATTGGACTTATCATTTTTGTAATATATATTGCTTCTTAAAAATTGGGTGAATTTAATGCATTTAAAGGAATATATGAATGATAGAACCATCTAGTCCAAGTTATTTTACATTGCAAAATAACATATATTAATGATAACTTTCTTTTTTCCTTTATCTAATATTTGTTGTGCTTTCTCATCTTTAAAAGATGCATTATGAGTCTCTTAATTTTCTTTTTTTAATTAATACTATGAATAGTTTTTAATCCTCTCATATACATCAAATTTTACCTTTTTGCAATAAGCAATATTACCCTTAATATCATTCTATAAATTCATCTTCTTTTAAACATTCTATCATAGAACATTCAGTTATATTGAATATTTACATTAGATGTTTTAGAAGAAGAAAACATATTATAACGAATAGAAGATGTTGAATTTACTGAATCTTTTTATAATGATTCCATATTCTCTATTATAATTTCAACTTTAAAATATAATAAAAATAGTTTACAATATGATTACTAAAATAGTCAAAATAGTTTATAATCTATACAATATGTAGGGGCTGTTAACTTATGATTGAGAGAGGAACAAAAACAATCTTATATTTTTATCAGCTTTAATATATAGATATGGATACATAGTCATTAATTTTTAATTGATTACTATAGTAGAAAGAACTTAGACTCAAACTAATAAATATTTGAATGGACTATTTTTACAGGTCCTTTTGTATGTGATGTAAGGTTATTTCATTTATTTGACACATACCAGGGACTAACTGCCCTTGATTCTCCACAACCTGCCATGTTATATTAGCTACATCATCAAGTTCATATCTATCCAGGCTCTTCTAGTAAAGATCCTAATACTGTCACTAATATTTGTTATATTATCTCTGCAAGTTGTTAATGGAGTCCCTGCTATAAAATAAGCAGTACTTGATTGATTGATATTTAGTTTGATAAATACATGCCAGCTTAAGTTCCTGGGTCAAGTTGAAATTTCTGACTCCTTTCTGGGAATCTTTTTGTATGACCGTCAATTTATCCCAGTGCAGGACGGCAGGGTATTACCCTGAGAGACATTTATCCCAAAATTTCTCAAACTGGTAATGTTCTAAAATTGCTAGGAAATCTCTAGTTATGTATAAAAAGTTTAATTGATAGAAGAAGCACTGTAGCCATTTTTTGCATCTGATGCAAGCAGCGGCTCTGGGTTAATACTAACTCTTCGAAGCTGAAACTAAGCCAGGAACAGAGACAGCAGGGAACATTTAACAAGGTTGGCGATGAAGGCTAATTCTTACTTGAAACAGTGAGCAACTTTTGTTTTGTATTATTAGCAATTACAGGAATTAGGAACACATTCCAACATCATGATTTAGCACTATACATGAAGTACCAAGATATCTTTTGCCTGTGTACTATCAAGATGGTCTCATCCTAGATTGTACATTAGACCATCCTAGATTGTACATTGGTCTAAGTCCCTGTTTTACAAGGACTTATTAATATATTCTTTTCCTATATCAAAAAAATGTTGTTTTCTTGTTTTAAATGGGTGCACAGAACAGGTAGATGGCAGTGAGCATATGCTTGCAGACGTTATAGGTTATAATAACTTTTACATATTTTATGGGTTTTCTTTTCACTATTATGTTTTCAAAACATGGTCTATGCATTTCAGTGTCGCTCTATGATAGCAGATTGGGCTTGAAATATGATATATCACAGTCCCTGCAAACTAAACATGATTAGTGATGCTTCTGGACTTGTGTATAACAAGTATACACATACAATTTATAATTCTAATTTTACATGATTCCCATCTATTTATGTAGTTTTTTAAATTAGGAAAACGAGCTCATTTAATACAAGTTAAAATATGTTTGTGAGATAGTTTGTCAATTAAACTATTTAGCTAGACATTATTACTAAAACTTACTTATGCTTTGATGTGTGAGGGTTCTATAGACATTATTACTAAAACAAAAGGAATCCAAGCTTTCCTTGACCAATCTAAGCTTTCTGGAATATTCAAAGCTACATACAAATCAGTTGAGGTATGCTATTAAGTAGCCAATGTGTTTCTTCTAACTCTTGCTTATTTTCCTTTGAAAGGCAACACAAAAAATCAGACTCGACCATGTTCTATTACATAACAAACAAACTTGGTTTCACTCTTGAATTTGTGGGACATGTCAAACTTGTTACTTCAGTTGCATCATTGCCTCCGCAGAAGATTTTCCTTGCTGCAAATTATAACTAGTACGACAGTTGGGATAATTAGGAGGCCTAGTTGACAGTACTACCGTATCGATCACTGAAAACATATGCTTATGCTTAATAAAGATGATGGCTTTATCTGTCTTTTCCCATGTATGTTTTTCATTAATTTATTTTGTTCTTCTAATGTAACTGAATATTGATTCTCAAATCTTGCACTACCTTTTATTATCTAAAGTCGTAAGAATCGAAAGGGTGGAGGATTGGGTACGTATCAAAGGAGACGAAACATGTGAACAATTACTCCGAGCTAACAAATGGTGGAGAAGATGAAAACAAGAATGTTCTGATCTATCCATTCAAACAATGAGACAGACGCTTTAAGTTTTAGTAAATAATACGTTTATAACTTGTCCACAGTCAGTCAGCATTTGATTTGAAGTGTCCTTGGTTAGTGAAAGTTAATAAACTACTAAAAAAAGGGTGAAACTCAGATGACGTTAATGATTATCAGGTTAATTAGAGATAGCAAGAGTAGAAAAAGGAAAACCTAGCACCATAAAATTCATCGAAGGATAGCTTTACTGAAGCTGAAGAACCAAACCACATGCAAATCTATGATGACCCACCAACAGTCAAAATAAAATATACCTTTCCTGGCCATCAATGTCCAAAATGAAGAAACTTTAATTAGCTGCCAAAAGCTCAAGCCTATTATATATTGTACCTATCTCGAAACTACTAAGGAAACAAACCAACTAAATTGAAATCATTGGAGAAAATCAATTAAATAAGAGATCAACACTTTTTAAAGGATGAAACCAAAAGTCACTTAAAATAGAATTGAAAATCACTGAAATACTATAAGAAGTTGCGGAAGTTTGATTGAAGAAGAAAAATTGTTAAAGGATAAAACTAAAAATTGTTTGAAACAGAATTAAAAAACCAACTTAAACAAGTTAATTAGGAATTGCAGAAGTTTGATATTATTAAAAAAAAAAACTAAGACTTGGTCCTTTATAATTTTTTAAAAGAAATACCGGTTAAAATTTGACTAATATTGAAGGATATATTTATATAAAGGAAATCTACCTCTAAGTTTGTTTTCTTATTGAATAATAGAGCAATGTCATAGAGTAGTAAGAGACATGCTTTATCCACAATAGAACCAGAGTTCATTGCATTTTTAGTAAGAAGCCATATGACTTGAGTGTTTCATAGATCAGCATGAAATCTTCTGTCCTCAAATTTGTGTACCAACTCTGTCCCATTAGATCTAAGCCATCTATTTATGTGAGATCCACACAAATAGATGGCTTGGATCTGATAGGATATGGTTGGCACACTCATAGATCAGTTAGATGTCACTAGCTAGGAATGTTGCTAAAGAGAAATCAAGCATATAGATATCAGGTACAATTTTGTCAAAGATATAACAACTTAAAGAGAAGTAAATATGGAATATATTCCTACAAGAAAAATGACTACAGATCTTATGATCAAGTCAATTATTATATATATATTTTGTATGTATGTTAAGCTATAAGGATTATATATTACTTGAAATTATTTTTATTTTATTTATTTCATGTGGATTTTCATGGTACTTATTATTAATAATGATGTTTAATTTATCATATCCATAAAGTATTTAATGTAACGTATGCTTAATTGAGTATTAAGCACAAGTTCTAAAAAGAATTTTAGACAAAAATTCAATTTTAGTTCTGGAAATAAATGTTTGAATGATTGTTGGGCACTTAAATTCTAGTTAAAAGAAGTATCTCTTTTAAATTGATATCTTACAAATTTTAAATTTCTCTTTTATGTTTTTTGAGAATTATTGTACATGAACTGAGATAGTCAAAACATGAGCTATATATCTCATTAAATGTGTTAATTAGATAATAATTTGAGAAATTAATTATATCTAAAAGACCTACACCTATATATCTCATTAAATGAGTAATATAATATATTAATAGTTGAATGATAATTTTTTAAAAATAGTTTTGGTACTATTGCCTCTTAAGTCCTAACAAATAAGTTTAAGAATCTAAATCCGTTACTGGTTTTAATGGGCACCCGTGACACACATCAAAATCAACCCGTGAATTTTCAGTACGCAAACGTCCCAGCGCAGCGAGTCTTCTTAGATTTCATCAAACACCTCACATCAGCTGACATGTGAACCTACCTTTGTGCGTTGGGTTGGGTCGGAGAAGTATGAAAGATGAGAGATATGATATGCTGCATCTATGGCTTTTTCTGGCTGGACCCATCTTCGAGAAATTAAAGGGCGGACCTAACCAATAATTTTACTGCGTATGGCGCGTGCAGTAGCCAAATCCTAGGTGTCACAGTCGAGAACCACCAACAGAACGCTCCTTGGTACAAAAAGTGCATGCAACCTCCAAAACCATCCACCCGTGAGACTACACACGTGACAGACTAGGACAAAAAACACATTTGCATTCAACAAATCCAAAGTCCACCAACACAACCGGTCCTTTATCTAATATTATGGTATCTTATTTTGTCTTATAAATTTCAATTATTTATTTATGCGAATCTTACGTTTATTTATGCGGGACTTATGCATGATCCACATAAATTAATGACTGAGATTTATAAAACAAAATAAGACACCATAATATTAGACAGAAAATCTGAACTTTATAACTTCGCATTTTCATTCTCATTCTCACACAACACAAGCCGCCAAACTTATTATATACCTAAACCATAACTAATTCCACCCAATCTCATCAACTTCGTTTGGTTTCACATGGCGTGGTGCTGCTGCCTTGGTCACATTTCTGCGGTTACTTGGACTACTATACTTTTGCGTGGTTCATATGATTGTGTAAACGCAACAACTAACTGGAACGTACCAGGTGAGGCCGAGGCCATACATATCTGGTTAGAGTTTATACCTCTATTACAATGGTTCATGAATTATGGGGATGCACATGAGATATGAAATTTGCTCATCCTTCCATTAGAGGATAGGTTACTTTCCGCCTGCTTTTCTGGTCAAGTAATTCCTGGACCATATCTAATGGAGGAGGCCTTGGAGTCACCCGTGATTGGATTAATTCTGTTGTCGTCGGGGACCCTACACAAACTTCCCTATTTCTATGGCCACAAAGAGCTCAGCTAAACAACAATGGAAAGTCACGAGATTTGTAATATTCGCTTTTACATCAAGACACATTCATCACCAGATTGTAACTGCATGTAATGCACATGCCATATCGTATGCGCAATAACACACCCAAGCTTCTATCCTTTTTAATTTCTCATCTGTTCATGTATGACTAGATAAGATCTATGACATCTACGTATACTTGCAATAAATTGGGGTTCCCCTGCCAACCAGAGCACATCCCTCTCAGAGTTCAACGCTTAATTATTGTTGTGAGTGTTAGGGATAACAGTTCTTAAGCATATGATTAATGATGTAAAACACTATCGACCTGAGATAGAAATTGGTTAGTCCCCTTCACTTACGGGTTATCTTTTTTCGATCTTCTTAAAAACGCAATTCCAATATTAATTTATCTGACCCCATAACTGTTTAACAGGTCTTACCTAGCCCAAGTTCCCAGGAGCTTCAGACCGCAAGCATATTTTCTGCTAAGAACAAATCAATAGCAAGAACCACCTGAATACTACCAAAACGTTTCGAATGTACAATACGAGATACCCTTTCCAAGTTGGGGTAGTAGAGACAGGCCGTAGTTAAACATGTTTCCATTTCTTACGCGAACTGATGAACGTCCTACGGATCTCATGTAATTGGCTTCAACTGAAAGTGATGGCTTTCTTCACATGGTGATTTTTGTCATTCCTGGAAAGGATCAGTTTACTTGGAGAAAGTTGTTTTAAAGGGTTCTGTGATATAATCAATATGGGTTTACAGACCATAACCAGCTAAAGTTTACAATATTGACTACAACGTAACTCGAGTAGAAACAAAGGAAATCGTTGTGAATTCCTGACCTATTTCATGCAATTCTGTGAGAGTACAACTGAAATACATCTTTGTTCAAAGTTTCAATAAGGGCGGCCTGGAAATGACATTTTGCTCTTTAATGCTCCTCAACATGTCTGCTGTTTACATGCCGTCCTTAATCATAGCTATGGGATGATTCACAAGCCGACACTGTTGAAGATGCAAAGCTGTTTCCTCATCCCATAAGCTTAACCTTATTAGGCAATTAGAAACAATACTTGAAAGAATTGAAACGATAGAGTGCAAGAAGCCAGAGGACCACACTTAAGTTCTAATGTTTATGGGAGAGGAAATATGCAAGTGTAACCTTCAATCAACTGGGATTTTACACGTGTCGAACCTATGCATGACAACAGGTTTTCAAAGGAAGTCATGGGGGAGTATAAATTAAAAGCCTTTTCTGCTCCATAGTGGTCCTTAAAACTTTGCACCTCACTTAAAGATTTCCACAGCTGGTAGTGAATACTTTTTATTTCTCATCTGTTGTCTCTCCTCCATTAAATTCGACAACAACATCAGTGGAGGAGGCTAAGTATTGTTACTGCTAAATCCTCCAGAGAAGAGGCTCAGCTTGTAGCTTGTGGCTCTAGCTATCACATTGACAAGCTTTTGATCTTTTTGCTCTTCTTGGTGTGCTTGAAGGTACTCCAGACAACTATCCTTAAAGTTCAGGTCCATCTCTGTTCATGGAGATCGTTCGCTGGTCTTTACTCGTCTTAATAGCAGCGACCCTTTTCCTTCAGAATTCAAGCAATGTAGAAGGAAGGTACCACTTTCACAAGCGCAAAAACAAAACCAGAGACTCCCCTGTTTCACCACCACCTGCAAACTCCCCTGTTCCTAAAGATCCTACAGTCCCTTCAACACCTGCTAATCCTGATCCTTCAACACCGTATGATCCTCCGGCAATTCCTTCGGACCCTTACCCCAACGATCCGGGTAACTCCAGTTCTGCCCGTACATTCGACGTGACGTCCTATGGTGCTGTCGGGGATGGTTCCACCGATGACACTGCCGCATTTCGGGAGGCCTGGAAAGCCGCATGTGCGGTGGAATCTGCTATTCTTCTGGCTCCTTCAGGGTACACTTACATGATCACCTCAACAATTTTCTCAGGGCCATGTAAACCAGGACTTGTCTTTCAGGTAAACATCTTCTATTTTTGATCTGTTTCAAGTTTATTGACATTTTCTTGGATTATTTGGCTCATCCAGAATTGTGATGTTGGTAAAGGTGGATGGTTGCCTTATGCCTCCTGATGGACCAGATTCATGGCCAAAAGCAGATAGCACAAATCAGTGGCTTGTGTTTTACCGACTTAATGATATGACTCTCACTGGCGATGGTACCATTGAAGGGAATGGAGAGCAATGGTGGGATCTTCCTTGCAAACCACACAGGGTACGCTTAACTAATCAACTCTGTTTTATCTTTTATGATTACAAATTGGAGAACTTTCCTTTTCTCTGCTCTTTTTTCTGCTGACAAAATGAACTGTCACTAATATATTCACTCATAATGTGATTTCAGGGTCCTAATGGATCGACTTCAAAAGGACCTTGTGGTAGCCCTGCAGTAAGTATAAATTGTTCAATCAAATTTGAATAGGAATACCATTTTTCCCATCTGAACAGCTCATATTTGTCGTTGATTTCAGTTAATTCGATTCTTCATGAGCTCCAATTTAGTAGTGAGTGGCTTAAGAATCCAAAACAGCCCACAATTCCACATGAAATTTGACGGCTGTGAAGGGGTTTCAATTGCAAAGTTGTCAATCTCTTCCCCTAAACTTAGCCCCAATACCGACGGAATCCATCTAGAGAACACCAACTCAGTTCGAATATACAACTCTATGATTACAAACGGTTAGTGTAATCCGATTTCTACTTACCCTCAATCTTAAACTAAAACAAATAGTAGAGAAATATCTAAATGAGAGTATGAGACACAATCCTTAGCTTTGCAGTTGTGATATAAAGTATATCTAATTGGTTTTGATGTCGTGCATGTTCTTATCATTCTTAATGATTTTGAACAGGTGATGATTGCATATCAATTGGACCCGGTTGCTCAAATGTTGACATACAGGATGTTACCTGCGGTCCAAGTCACGGGATTAGGTACTTATCCCTCAACCTTACTTGTGTTGATTTCCAAAGCAACATTCGGCTGCATTTTTCCTTTCATTCTACTTTAGGAGGTATCTCGTGGTGTGACCGTGACAGTGAGTGAACAATTTTGAGCAACAACCCACAAGCCACTAGGACTTGTCCAACAGCTAGCAACTTCATGGCCGTTCTGTCATTCACTTCTGCTTCTTTACATCACTTTCTTCTAAACGTATGAATATAGATTAGATTAATAATTGTTTGACAAGGTTTCATATCCTGCCCTGCCTTTTTATTTCTCTTTTGTAGTATGTACGTTTGTTGCTTTCTGATTATATACGAGGAAGAGACAATTAGACAATAAAACTAAGAGCTGATGACAAAAACAGAAAACCTTATGCTTTGATTTCTATGAACCATATATGCTCACCTGCATCAGAAATATAGTATGTGGTAGGATTTCCAAGTCCATTTTTTATTTAAAAAAATTATGTTTCCTGCAGCATTGGGAGTTTGGGAATGCACAATGCTCAGGCATGTGTTTCAAACATAACAGTCCGAAATAGCGTGATAAGAGAATCAGATAATGGGCTGAGAATCAAGACATGGCAAGGAGGGAAGGGGTGTGTATCTGCCATTTCCTTCCAGAACATCCAGATGGAGAATGTGAGGAACTGCATGATTATAGACCAATACTACTGCATGTCAAAAGCTTGTCTGAACCAGACCTCAGCTGTTCATGTGAATGAAGTATCTTACAGGAACATCAAAGGCACTTACGATGTAAGAAGCCCACCGATCCACTTTGCTTGCAGTGACACTGTAGCCTGCACAAATATACTCCTGTCAGAAGTTGAACTCCTCCCACATGAAGGAGAGTTGGTGGATGACCCTTATTGTTGGAATGCTTATGGGACTCAGGAGACAGCCACTATACCTCCCATAGATTGCTTGAAGGAAGGTGAGCCTCAGTATGCAGAGGCAAGAGAGCTCCCCTCCCCTTGCACCTGCTCAACCTGAACAAGGCTCGTCTTGTTATAATTGTCGTATTCAGATCTGGGTTTTCACTGTCATTAGGCTCCATCCCTATTTGGGTTTTATCCCCTTATTGTGTGATGTGATTCAGCCCAGTAGTATATACATATGTATATTTTGGCCCAGAGATTGTAGTTTAGTGGATTTTATTACATATAAAATAATAGATTTTATGATTACTGTCGAGTACCTTTCCTATCCTTATAAAAATGTAAGACATAATGGTAGATGGGTATAAACATAAGGGTTGAAGGGTAGCAACAAGATGGCGACCGGAGACGACAGCACACAGAAGAAGAGAAGGGATGGAATTAGCGACAAAACAAAGTTTCCCTACTAAGATGTGATGTCTGCGTAAATATAAAATGTGTATAATGAGGATAAAGATACTTCAAATCGTCACTTTCTTTCTTTGCATTGCATTCCTTACATGTCGCAAGACACGAACAAACTCACAGAACAAAGAGAAGTCAAAAGAAGATATCTCAACACTTGGACCCTTCAAAAGGCGACGACACGAGTTGTGACACATGACAAAGTCAAAGCCGCCAAATTTCTCGACTAGTCTCTCAATCTTACTGCTTGTTAGCTTCTCTATATCTTCTAGCTGTTCCAATTCTCCAGTTTGTCCGCTGCACTGCCACCACCTTCTTAATATCTTCCGGTTGGTCTCCGATGTTTCAACGGACACCACACTCTTCAAATGGATGCCAAGTCTGTTTAATGCAACCTCTGCCCCTCCAATGCCACTGAAAATTGACAACATTGTCATTCCTTCTGGAAACATAGACTTCAATCCTGAGAGATGATATCCCAAAGTATCTGTCTGGAAACAGTATCTGAGAGAATGCAACCTTTCTACCAAACTACAATCACCAGTTTGAGTATGATTAACCGGGTAACCTAGCATTAGCTCCAAATATTCAGGCTGCATGGGACCTAATTTATTTGGACCAACCCAAACAAGATTTAACGCCTCGCAATGGTGAAGGATGCCTCTCTTCTGTTCATCTGAAAGTAAACCCTGAGAATCTTTTATATCCTTTCTGAGTCTTTCACAGAGATTAGATACTCCATCTGTTTGAAAACCAATCTGTCTAAACTTCTTCCTTGCATCCCAAGATGGCCACCACTTTTCCGTACCTGGTATTGCATCTTTAATGGTCATGGGTGGCTTTGGAAGTACATGAAACCTATTCTCAGTAGGAAGATTGTGTAGGTAGCCTTCGGTCCTACCTAATGCCGAAAACAACTCAGTATCCACGAATTCAGGAGTGGTTGCATACAAGAACTGCGATATTTTTCTCCAAACATCCAATGAAACGTCCACAACATGCCCATAGAAAAAAAATGGGGGTTTAGTTACCATCCGGTTGAGATTACTGCATGAGTCTGATCTGAAAGCTTTGGACATATCGACCGCAGAGATTCTAACATCAAATTTTTGTTCTAACCATATAGGTTCAGAATAGGAGCTGGAACCCTCCGTACATCCATGTTTTGGCCTTTTTCTTTTGTTGTTTTTGTCCAACCCAAAATTCCTTAGGTGGGCATCCGGATATTCCTCAGTGTATACATCCTCTTCTTTTGGTCTTTTTCCTTTAGGCTTCTTTGATATATCTTTTGATCTGGAACTACCATCTACATTTAAATCCTCAGTTTTTATTCTTACTGAACCACACAAAATGTCTCTTACCGGTTTCTTCTTGCTGAAATTCTTAGGGGTATGCTGCATAAGAACAAGATAGAAGCTAAATTACCAGCAAATCGACTGATAAAAAATTTGGAGCATGTACAGCAATTGCATTAAGCGTGTAGCCAGGGAAACAAAGTGGAAACTTAAATAATTTCTCTGGTTCGTTACGTAAAACATGCACTGGATTTCCGTCACAAAATGTTCTAATTCTCAACCCTTGCCAACTTAAACCATTTTAAGTTTTAACTCAACACCAAAAACATACTTCCTATCTTTTCTACACCAATGAGCTTGTCAAAATATTGAACAATAGACAGCTCTTAGATCGTTATGAAAAAGAATTCCAAAAACACGAAGAACAATATAGAGATAAGACTTTTAAGTCATAATACTTGTGAACTGGAAATTTTAATGATCATTCATGAGAAACAAAAACCTTTTTTACCGTTGTATACTCTTCACCAAGTTGATGAGCGCAAATCAAGTCAGCAAGCTCTGTAATTGGAATTTCGGATCCTGAAAGATGGTAAACTGCTCGTCACATATGGAATAGGAACCTAAATAACAGGTTATTCTTGGTGGAAACAAATGATTATGATGTATAGACATTAAGCACCATCAACTCAGTAGAAATGTGAATTAAAACTCAAATAATAGTAAGAAAAACAGGTGGGTCAAAACATGACAATTTTCACAAGTTAGACCTATTATACAAAACTTAATTGTACAACACCAAGATTCAAACTGTACCATAAAAATAATGTTTTGTTACCAATAACATAGATAGGGAGTTATGGCCGGGTTAGGCTGGCCCAAAGTCAACGGGACCAGGCCCGTTGACCGAGTTATGGGCTTCCCTTTTTCTCATTTTCATCGTTCACCATTGCACCCTAACATCGTCTTCTCCAATCTTCGGGCAAAGGCAATATCTCCTTTGGCTACTACACTCCCAGCTCTTGCCACCTGTCGTCTTCTTCTTCATCTCCACCAGGTGTCAATGTCCCATCTTCTTATATTTTTCATCTCCAGAATGTCGCCTCCCAACTCCCACTCCTTGGCTGTGTCCTAGCCCACCCACCAAGGTAAGTCCATCATGCAGCTTCCAATGGACTTTGAATTGAACTAAGCTTGCCATTGTTCAATGAATCAATTTCTTGTGGATTGTGTTTGTTGGTTTTTGCTCATGTATTCAGTGACTTACACGGTCATATATACAAGTCCGTGAAAACTTCACAGTGACTTACACATTACATGATCACATACAAATCCGCGCAAGCCCGCAAAAAAATTTCACAGTGACTTACGTGACATATACGCCCACAAAAACACATACACAACTATGTTTTATGTCACACAATCAGAGTGACTTACACGATCAATTACAGGACCATGTAAGGCACTGATACATTTTAAATTGCTTCGCGAAGTGTTCTTTTCATTTTTTGATCTCTTTCCTTACATGTTACATGTAAATGTTTATGAATAACTTGTATATGTTGATTATTTCAAATGGATGAACATATTCCTTCAATAAAGAGTTATAATATGGTACCAGAGAGTATATGAGTGGAAACTTCTAATCTCATACCAAGTGAAGATAGAGTCCTGGTCCATTGAAAAGTGATGTTTGGAATCACTTCAACAAGACTAGATTAATGGACAAAGTAAAGAAGGTTAAATGTAAATATTGTCACAAGATGTTGACTAGGAGTTCAAAAGGTAGAATCTCTCATTTAAAGAGACATTTGGATTCGTATAATAGAAAGAAGATCATATTAGGAGGTCAAATAGTTTTTACCCCTGTCCTGATGAAAGGGAATAATGAAATAAATGCTACAACTTATCAGAACAATAGATCAAAGTTCTTGATAGCTAGTATGGTTGTTGGTGATGAAAATCAACTCTTTATAATTGATAGCAAAAGATTTAAGATTTTACTCAGTTCACTATAACCGACCTTCAAAATCCCAACTCAGAATATCTTGAGAAAGACATCATGAAGATATACAAGAATAAAAAGAGAAATTTTATAAATGATGTCAAGTATTGATGGATAGGTTACTATCACAATAGACATATAGACTGTCAATAATTGAAAGAAGGTTTATATAATAGTGGCAACACATTATATTAACAATGACTAGACTCTTGCAGTAAACTACCAAGATAAATTATATTTTTTAATATTGTTAAATTTATTTTTTTGATTATGCTATGATTGATATTTTTTCATTTATGTGTCATCACATATAAGAAAAAGGTTGACAATCATGTTGGTCGAGTGTTTAATAGATTGGAATATCGATACAAAGTTATCCACCATAACAGCTGACAATTGTAGCGTGAACGATGTGATGATTGAAAAGGTGAATAATAAGTTACAAGTTGAGAGCTTATTGATTGGTGAGAAGTTTCATATGCATTGTTTTGCGCATAGTTTGAATTTGATTAAGGATGAGTTGGAAATGATAAAGGAAGCAATAGATTCGATTCAGGATAATGTGGTCTATTAGAGTACAACACCTAAAAGAGTTGAAAAATCTAAAGATACTGCACGACAACTATGCATTTTGAAGACAAAGAAGTTGGTATTGGATTATCCTACTAGATGGAACTTAACCTTTAAGAGGTCGACAATCCTATATGTTGAGGTGTTTACCAGGTTGAGACAGAAATTCTTAGAACAATTGTCTGCCTACAGAAAAGCAATGAGAGTTGGCTAAAGAATTTTGTACGCAATTGGAAATATTTTATACTATTACTAAATTACCTTCGGAAACAAAATATTCAACTTTGCACAGTTGCTTTAGCAATATGTATGAGATTAGAAAAGCTATATCTAATTGGATGTTTGATTCTAATAAAGTGAACCAAATTATGATGGATTAGATGACAAAGAAACTTAATCCTTATTAGTATGTAGTTAAACATATTGCGACAATCATATCTGTGCTGGACTCGAGATATAAAAAGGAGGGAGTTAATTTTATATATAACGTTTTGTATGGTGATTCAATTCAGGATTGTAATAGTTTAGACTATTTAGCTCCAACTTCGGCTGCAAGTTTGGGATCATCTTCTAAAAGCAGTTTGTTACTCTCATTTATACAATTCATGAAAAAAAAAAAGTTAGAACTTCTTTTAGTATGATGAAGTTGGATAAATATTTAACGAAAGATTAGTTGGCCGAAATTGAAGGCGTGGAATTTGATATATCGTTATTGTGGAAGAATCGTGAAAATAATTTTTCGATTATGCACGTAATTGCACGAGACCTTTTTGTAATTCCATCATCTACTGTTGCTTCAGAATCAGCCTTTACTACTAGCAGTTGGGTTATTAGTTCTCATCATGCTCGACTTTATCCTCGTACTGTGGAAGCATTTGTGTGTCAAAAATTAGTTAGATCATAAAAATATCAAGGATAAACTCTTTCCTTTATAATATATTAATTGTCTCTTTTTCTGATATTACCATAGGTTTTGATGCGAAAATGACCAATCATACTCATTTAATTGAAAAAAATTCAATTAAAAATTAAAGATAAAGATATATTTAATTGTTTATTTATTATTATAATGTGCTTAATATTCATTCAATGCAATTATTACAGTATTAGATATAGTATTTCTACATGCAAATAAAGTTGTACAAACTATTGTCAATCTTAACTATAACGATAATTTATCCCCCTTCCTGTACTATAGGTTTGTTATCTTTAATCTTTTTTTTTTATGAAATTACTTATTTTTCATATGATTGCATTATTTTTTTTGTAATTGAAGATATAATTATTTACTTGTTTCTTTTCCTTTTAAAACATATCTGTTGATTCTACTCTCCACTCTCCAAGACTCCAACATTAGTTGATTATTTCATCTTGACTTTTTATAAATTATATGATTCAAAAATTTGGATAATTTATTTTGTAAATTATATCATCAATTATATGAATGTCACATTTCTCACAGAGATGAGAGAAGTAGTTTTGTAAATTGAATATTTTTTGTAAATTGTATCATTAAAGCACTAAATTTAATATCTTGCTAAATATACATATAATAATTTAATATCTTGCTAAATATACATATAATAATATGTGAATAAATAAGAAAAAATAAACTCACATCAATGGCTTTAAGCTAACTCAAATTTGAAAAAGGTATTTCTAAAAAAATTAAGTGAAAAAGTTGAAGTTAAAAGAGTAGCATTATTAGCTATTTAAAAGAGCAACCTAATTGAGTAACCGAGAGTTTTCATGCAAAGGTGTTTACTTTCATGTCAAAAGGTTAGATGAACTTTCAAACAAGTCCCTATATGCTCTTTTTTTATTCTAAAATTTAAAGATTCATTTTTTTGTTAATTCAAGTTATCAAAATGTTTAAAAGTTTAAGCGTCTTATCCATTTATGTACGTTTAATATATACATTTATTAAAAAATTCATTTTTCATTAACTAATTGTATCATCAATTAAATGAATTAATCTTTTTTATTCACTTCCTTAAAAATGAATTCACTTCAACTTATTCATTTTATCAATTTATGTATGTTTACCATATTGATTCATTTAAAAACTCATTTTTATAAATAAATTTTTTATTTCTCATATATAATCTTTTTTGTTCACTTCCTTTAAAAATAAATTAATTTCAATTTATTCATTTTATCATTTTCTGTACGTTTAAAATATTGATTCATTAAAAAACTCATTTTTAACCAATTGTATCATCAATTCAATGAATTTTGTAGTTCTCATGTATAATCTTTTTTCTTCACTTCCTTTAAAAATGAATTTAATTTCAACTTATAACTTTTATCATTTTATGTACGTTTAATATATTCAATTAGTAAAAAACTCAATTTTCATTAAATAATTGTATCAATTAAATTAATTTTGTATTTCTTATCTATAATCTTTTTCGTACATTTCCTTTAAATATAAATTTAGTTTCAACTTATTCATTCCAAAATTTTATATACACATTTTTTTTAAAAGTTTAAAAAATATTTTAAAAGGGGCTTCTCTGGCCCGAACCCACTGCCAAGCCTACCAAAACATGAATTTACAGAGAATTTGATTACATACCGAACTTCTCAATTGCCAAGGAAACTTCATTCTCAGAGAAACCCAATTCAAGCAAATGAAGTGTTTTCTCCATAGTCCCAAACAAGGTTTCATTACTAGTATCCTGAAAATTAAAAGGCCAAAGAAACTGTTCAATACTATGCATATAACATATCTGACAGCAACAATAGTGTAATAAACATAAATCTACAAAAAGCCATGGAAGTTGATTTGATCAAGTTTATTTATCGATTAGTAGGCTAAGGGGTTACTCTTCATGACCTTACAGTAGAGGCTATGAGAATTGCAAGGAGAGGTGACCTACTACTGTGGAAGTACAGGATACCATGAAACCAAAGAACTCTATTCTTTAATTGTCCAGCTAACAATTCTGCAAGAATATTGGGGTTCCCGTAACGGTTTGCAATTCTTGTAATAGCAATGTTGAGTTTTCAGTTCACATAATTCATACAATTAAGTTCTTTTTTTATATTCATCTGTAATTCTTCGTTCTTTTAGATCTACCTTGACACGGCTACTCATACATAATTTCGAGAATCCAAGAAGATAGGAATCGTGCATCAGAAATGCCTCGACTCACATGCAACTAACATCACTGAAAGAAACTAATGAAACACATCTCTCTTCTCGTGTAGGGGGGTCTGTAACTTAACCACAACTTTAACAATCCTAATGCACTATCTAATGCAATCGCTATCCTTGTATAGATTTTGGTAAAACGTCAAGAAGTGAAGACCTCATTCTTTTCTGCATCATCATTATCAACCATTTCATTGTCCAATCTTTCAGCTTCTTGGGCAGCAAAGATGAAATCCACTACTTCACAAACTGGAGCATCCATCCCTAGTGATAACATCACGGGCCAACAAGAAATTTCTAAGAAAAGCTTCTTATTTTACATTTCAAGTGCATGGTTTGTCGAAAAACAAGAAGGAATAACTTATCATGCAAGACATAGTCATCAAGCAAGCTAAGTATTACCAAGAATTTAACCAAATAAGGCAGATCAAGACAAGAAAAGGAATATAGAACTCTTCAAGAAAGTTTTTTTTTTCATCAATAGGCTATCCTTCAATAGTTATTTAGAGTGGATTGAAACTGATCATTTATTTGTTCCTCAGTTGAAAAGTAATGTTTTTGAGACTCCAGGAGCTATATCAAAATACAATCTAAAGGGTGCAACTATTGGTAAAAATATGAATTTTGTAAAATAAAATCCAATCTGACACGGGCAAAGTTGTCTATAATGCAACAGAATTTAGCATGCATATTTGGATTCTTCAGAGTTAAAAGAGTCTGCCACACTAAGGACTAGAGAAAGAGCATTAAGCTTTTATATTAATAAATCAAGAGTTATTTGACTTGGCTTATGAAACACACATTTAAGTGACAGCATTAGACTGAATACCCGTCAGAACTTATTAGTTGATCCTACTTCATTTTGGCAAAGAGACGAAAGAATTGCAGTTTCTATTCTCCAGAATTTTATTCCACAAACAGTTTCAAAATGTTCTATGTTTCATGGTGAAGAAAATTAACATGCAAACCCATTTTGCCTAGTAAGTTGAGAGTCTAATCATAAGGGGAAGCCCTACAATTAAGAAGAGTCAACTTATAGTTTTAAATAATGATACAATTTCCACAACCCTAAAGTAAATACATGCATTAAAAAAAACTTTTTCATACCAAGCTTATCCATGGCAAACTCAACCTCATCTGCAGAGAAATCCATCTTTAGCAAATAATTCCTTTTGTCCTTGCAAACTTCATCAAATACATCTGGCTCCTAAAAAAAGGGTAACTTTATTAAGCCACAACAAAGGGATCATTTAGAAACTAGTATCGATGAATACAATCATTGATGTCAATATAGATGATGGCAATAATATCAGGGCCTTATTTGAAGAACGAAGCTGAACAACAAGTAGGCAATCTTAAGATTTAACCAGTAAAGCCTAGGAATTGTCTAGCAAAATAAGCAATAAAATCATTCAAGAAATAGAGCCACAATTAATAAATGGATGCATGAGGATGAAATGTAGAGATGGTGCATATAGATCATAAAATAAACAAAAGGATAAGTTATATTTCGCAAATAAGGCACCTGCAACGAACCTCATGAATAATGATTAAATAGATTCAAGAGAATCTTTTAGATGGAAATTGTTCTTGAATCTATTAGACGGAAATTGTTTTAACACAGACAAGTTGTTCCAAATACCTAGCAAGAAAGATTCATGAAGCATAAAGTTGAAGAAGTATTAGAAGCATACCACTTTTGGTTGAACAAAAGTCAAGTATTCAGCAGGAGTGCTTGTGTCTTTGTCATTGAACAGGCTATCCAATGAATCTGAAGAATCAGACTTTGCCTTTTGTGGAACCTGCCATACCAAAGTAGGTTAGAAATTGAGAAATTTCTTGTTCATTAAGAAAACTAAAATATTTCACCCAATAACCAAAGATTAGAAACAAAAGGAATGTATTATTAATTTACAAGCTACAGTGGGAACTTTTAATAAAAGCTTAGTTTACTACATATACTTCATAAGCATATGTCCTCGTGAACAAATCCATCAAGCCATTCCATTAGCAACTGTTGACCACTACGACTCTTTATAACTGAAATTTTTTGTAAGATCAAGTAGATTTCGATCTCTTCAATACTGTATTGCGAAAATATGCCAACAAAGAGCATCTAAGTCCGGCAATATGGCATTCTAAACTTGTTTATGATGGTTAAGCATAAAATAGAATCCTCATATGTACAACATGGAAAATTAATGATTATTGAGACAAGCTATCAAGAGACTATTTGATCCACATTGACGACTAAGCATATCGGTAAAGAGTAATAGAATCCGTGGAAGAATGCACTTCTCACCATTTGGAAATGTGATACAAAACCACAGGAGAAAATGAAGAAACAAGGCCAACCAGACAAAAAGGTACTTACATACACTATCTTAGATATCCCTAGTCAGAGCATACAACAGCTTAAGATAAATAGAACATGAACATGTTGAAGAGAACTATAAATCTAAGGCTGTGACAAGAAATGATAGTGTCTTCCCTGATGCAAATTGTTATCCAAGATTAATAATCACTATGAAATCTACTTAACCACAAACTCTCTCCAAGAAGAAAGCAATTTGGAAACAGAAAAATGAAGAGAAGAGTTACCATTAAAAACAGAACTATCAGTTACTTACGGAGCATTCAATGAGAATCTCCAACAAGTCAACATTGTCTTCACCTAGATTTAAGAGAAGATACAGGAAAAGTATTTGCATTACATGATATTTTTTTCCCTAAAAGAGTAAAATCTTGAAAAACATAAAGTATATCCACAGTAATTTTGGATATAGATCACATGGAAAATGTGACTTCGTCACTATAATAATTGAACTTTCCTCATGTTTGGCCAAGTCTAACCCTATATGATCGTGTGCATCCAACCCACTTACAAACTGTGTACTCCAGTCGTGTTCGTGTTCGTGCATTACATACTATTTTCCTTAATCACTTTATCAACAAGTGATGCAGAGTAACCCATCTCAGTAAAGAAAGATCTTAAATTGCTTCGCGATGAACTTGCACCGTTATCCTGATAATCCAAGAAAGGAAGGTTTGTAGGCACGATAAGTTTGAGGGTAAGATTTGAGAACATAAACTCAAATTTCCTTGAATCGGAGAAAAAGCTTACCGCAAATTGGCTTGAACGGATGGTTTCAGATGGAAACTCCTCAAAGTCTAACTTCTCATGCTTAGGCAGCAAAGGGTGATTGGCGTTTGGATTGCCCATCAACAACTTGTTTACATCACCCTGAAGACTATAAGCATAAGACCAAGACAGGTGATTTTCAAACATAATTGTTTGACAATCATAGAACCATTCCGAAAGCAACAACTCAGGAGATAAATAGAATAAGCCCTTCAAAAGGAAAAGCAAAAATGAAAACTAGACTAGTCTAATGATAATAAGCACAGAATCATCGAACCAGAAGTTGCAATCTAAAAATTGAAAAGATTGCAAAAGGGTATATAACATCATAACTCTTAAGGAAAAAAGGCGACAACTTTTTTTTATAACTTTAAAAAAGAAGATACGAGAAATCATTTACAAGTACATCAACGAAGAAGAGTGAAATTGAAGAAAGCAAAGTCTCAGGCCGCGACGAGAAACTCTTACCAACGAGTTGTCGCGAACACGGTTAGAATTACAAATTAGCGCTGCTGATGATGGACAGAGCTGCTCGTCCTAATCCTAGGACAGGCGGTGCTTCCCCCACTTTTGTTTTTGTTAATACTGATATAGCTCATAATATCGTCCCTATTTTGATATTTTCAATAAATTTAAAACTGAATTGGACCGATTGAATTCATCGAATTAATTGAAACTAATCAAATCAAATCAAATCGATGTAATATTTTTACATCGATTTGATTAAAATAAAAATATTTATTTATTTCTGTATTTATATTTGATTTATTCTATTGTAATAATTCATAAAAAAATATAACTCATTAATTAGTTTTTATTTTTTATTTCTATTTTTATAATATGATTTATTATC
>JANIHZ010000209.1:30075859-30087455 GCA_027478365.1 Erythroxylum rufum | reverse complement strand
TTATCAAAATTGTTTTTGTGTGTTTAACTTCTGATTTTATTGTAGAAAATTACAAAAAGCTTAAAGATCTATTCAACTCCCCCTTCTAGATCGCTTACACTTCTGCTTCTGGAGTGTTATTGCCATTGTCGTCGTCGCCCATAATTATATAAAATTGTAGTTATCTGTTTTTGCATTGATGGCCAATATTGTACTTCTCATCGCACTAGAAGTAGAGGCCCTTCGCTTTTTTTTTTCATCAAAGTCTCGACTACTAAAACGTCTCTGTGGGTTGGGTGGAGTTCTACCTGATCTTGACGATCGTAACATCGACGTAGGGGTAGGTAGTAACCCTTCAGTTGGTGATCTCCGTATGGCCGTCACCGACTGTGAGCTGCGAGAGTTGGGGTTGAAGCTGCAATTATCATTTGCTCCCTTCACCATCGATCCGTGTTTAAACATTGTGATAGACCTCAAAATGGCCTCTTGTTTACGAGCTAACGTGTAAGCTTGATGTAATGATTGAGGCTCATGCAACTTCACCAGTACTCCAATCTCTGGTTTCAACCCTTTAACAAAGAACCCTACCAGGTACTCTTTAAACAACGCTAATCTGTTGGAGTGGTGATCGAATTGCACACAATAGTCCAACACTGTACCTTGTTGTTTAAGCTCCTTAAAATCTTCCACCGGATTATCGAATAGTTCAGCGTTGAACCTTTGTTTCAATGCCGTAGGAAACTCCTCCCATCTCACTACTTTAGCTTAATTGCGATTCCTCATGTACAAGCAGTATCACTCCTGAGCCTTTTCATCCATGTGCAAGATCGCCACACTCACCTTCGTCTTCTTAAAAGTCTGATCTAGCACGAAGAATTGCTTACATCCGTATAGCTATAGTTTAACATTTTCACCATCGAATAGCAAAAACTCGATCCTGCTCATTCTTGTAGCCGTCACGTTCCCCTCTCGCTCTTGCTCAACTGAACTACCTTGTAGTGTAGTTTCAGTTGCTCCCGCCTCACCTCCCAATTTCTGAAAGCTCTGTAGAAGTAAGGATCATAGTTCTGTCATCTCCTTTTCTACCTTTTCTGTTCGGTTTTGAATCTCCAATAATATTATCTTCGTTACGTTCTTCAAACTTTCTTCCATTCTTCTTAGCTCTGCGGCTCTAGTATTTTCTGCCATTGTTGTTTTTGTTCACAAGGTTGACTTCTCTGATACCAATTGTTGATAACAAAAATGGGCTAACGGATTTTACGGGAATGTCGTTACAATTTTGTCAGAAAAAATAGAAAGAGCATCAATAGGAAGAGAAAGACATGGATTCCATTGAGTAGAGAGAGAAGAACAAAATCACATACAACCTTTTATATATCGTTGTAATCGTTCAAATGTGTTTTAAATGCAATTACTATTATCCTCTAGTTCGACGTCCACAATAGTAATACTGGACTTTTTATTTAAACGCAACGCTCAGCCCTTCTCTCTAACGCTTTCCGTCATGTTTTATTATGCATCGTCTTCTTCATCTTCCTCCGAAACAGTTCCATCACCTGCCATCAAATACGAAGCAAGCTTTGCTTATTTTATGGATTTTAGAGGTATGTTGTGTCTTCCATTTGTTTTCAAGTTCACAAGTTATTTAAAAGCTGTAAGAATTGGTTTGTTATCAGGGACGAACGGATGAGGAAGGCGATTTATGCGATATTGTGTCTCCGTATTCATTAAAGAATCAATTAGTTTGTTCAATTACGTACCTACACTCACATTCATGTCAATGTCATGTTTCAGAAGCCCAACGTGCAGGTGGTTGGGACCCCAGAACTTAAAAATAGAATGTTAAGTTAGGAAGAGGGAAAATGGGCATCATGTGGTGACAGATAAATGAACAGAGGATATTCTCAAAAAGCATTCCTCTTCTGTTACTAAATATCACAGGTTCATTATGGATTGGCCCGGCAGTTAGAAAGACAATTTATTTATGCTTCCCTTATTCCTTTACCCCATAAAACTAAGGGTGGGGGGTGGTAATACATGAAGAAACAACAAAAATTGTTCATTGATATACCTAAGACTACTCTTCCTAAAATAATACCATTAATTACCATATACATTCTAAATCATACACTGCATCGGGACTTCTACATCCTCCATTTTCTTCCAATTCAATTGTATTGGACCACCAACAACAAAGAATGCAAAGCAAAGTAGTACACATATCTACCTTTTTAGCTGGATCCATACTTGAGCAATTCCCACCTGAAAGGCCTGAACACGTAAAGAACTTCAGGAGAGCTCTTGAAGAGCAAAGCCACGCATACGCATACAGCAGCAATGGCCACCATTGAAAGCATTGCCGGCCTGTAAACCAGTGAAGTTCTGCCTACTCCAATACCCAACCTCTGTTCGCATACCTTGCACTGTGTCTCCGTTGCTTTCACTTCAATTTTCTCAAGCTGTAGGTTTCCTACCTTCTTCAATGTCTCCATTCCATCTTTTTGTTTACTGTTGAAATCTGAAAGGTTGCTGGGGATATCGAGCACCACATGCACACTATCTGATTTCTTTTTAATCTTCCTCTGTACTAGATGAATGTACGAATAGTGGCCCTGCAGGCATGCATAATCATTAGGCGTCAAACCTGTATTGTCACGAGCCTGTTTCCATGCCTTGATTCCCAGCTGGTAGCACAAACAACAAAATGAGTTCAATAACAAGATGCATACATAAGAAAAAATCGCATTGCATTAAATTTCATAACAGAATGACATCTCAGGATTCAGTATAAGAAAAGCAAAGCTCATAAGAAGAGAAGGGTTGGGGATTCTAAGGCCACTGATCTGAATCATACTAGACCAAGCACAATGTGATTGCCAGGGAAACAGAGTATAACAAGATGATTCCTGAAGCAACGAAGGAAAAGAAGTTGATTATAGCAAAAGACCGTGCAGGCATTTCTAGCATCCATTTGGTAACTTTCTACTCGTGCAAATTGCACAAGATCACCCATACAGGCAAACATTATTTTTGAAAAGAACATAAGAGAGAAGAAGATACCGATTCAGGATCATCTGTTAATGCATCCAACACATTCTCAGAGCCAAACATACTAGCTGCCACGTGAAGAGGAGTCAAACCAGCTGGACCAACAGCATCAGGTTTAAATATGACATTCCTATGGTCAACATCGTCCTGTCGATTTTGACTATGTCCTTTTCTCTCTGGAATATATTGTAGCAGTAGGTCCACCATAGGTCTGCAGTTTCTTCGCACAGCTCTATGCAGCAAACCCATATCTAATAATGCAAGCTCAACTGAAAAATGTTCTCCCGCATCCACAATCCCATCAAACAGAATAACCAGGAGTTTCTTTACTACAGCACACCAATCATGGTCAATGGAGAAATTCATGACCCACTTGAACCGTCTTAAAGAGAAGAGATCTAGATTGGGATCCAGGTTACCCAGCCTAAACTTTGCGTGACTTCTATGTAGAAGCCAACCCATCTCATGTAGAAAGTCCAGTGCTTGATTTCTGGCTTCCATGCACATGTCATCAGCAGTCTCAGTCACCTCAATTGTATCCTCCAGTACACGGATCTCAGAACAGACTTCTTGCTCTGCAACAATAAATGGAAAGAAGCAGCTGCTGAGACCATGGTCTTCAACCTGACAGAGGTTAATAACACAATAAACCCTCAGAACAGACATAAAAACAATAAACAGTAGCTAATTCTAGGTCTTGCAAGCATGCAGAAAACAAAACCAATGGGCAGCCAATCTCTTTATAGGTGAGAATGCAGAAAACAGAACAGATGATAATCAATCTCTTATCAAGTAGACGTTTATTTTATTCAGAAGGTTCTTTCATAAGTTGACAAGTAAGCCATCGTTGTGGATTTCAATACTGAAGCATACCAAAGTAACAATGTCATCTGCTGAACGAATTACATTCAAAACATATTCATTTTATAACCAAACAAACTTGCACCAAAGGACAGACATTGAAGGAATCTTGCTGATGGTAGTTGAGAAACGACCAACAGCACTCTCACATTATTGTCGCTGAACATGAGATCTGCCTCCCTTCAAAGTGAGAGCACAGCCAGATCACAATTAAAGGCCAATCAATCAAGGAAGGGGTTCTCAATCCTTCACGTCAAAGCAAACAACTCAAAGTAAACAAGACTCCAACTTCTGGACTTGCACAATTAACCCAAAAAGTTCTGCAGCCTTAGAGCAGCTATAAAATGTTTGGTCAAATGCAAAGCTTATACTCATCATCGGCCTTTAGCCTTTGAAATTCCAATTTGTTTCGCAAAGGGGGAGCACATGTATTCAAATAAGGATTGAAACTCAAAAGAATCAAGTATGATATACCACATGGTGAACATGAAGTAACCTTATACCATGTCACAAGGTTTATAAATTTATAGAGCCATCAAGTTTTGTTGCACATTCAACAAAAACAATAAAAGCTTCATATGGACAAGAATAGATGATAGCACCTCAATGAAGCCTCTTCCAACAAAATTTGGTACAGAGCAAGAAAAGCTCAAGCACTGGAGCTTGTCATGACAATTTATCACATCAGCATCATCCATCAAGTCATAACAACTTTGTTGGACCAGATAGTTTCCTTCTAAAGCACAGAGTAACCTGGAATCAAAAGGTTTTATAACCTTGTTGCACCTAAGAAACATATTATAGGAGACCAGGGGCCATTTCCTTTCCCTACTTCGGCAGTTGAATAATCTGCTATTGAAAAATATATGGACAAAGTATTGATGTGTATAGAGAAGATGAATTTACCTTGTGGTAGGCTGGAAAATGTTAAAGCCCTTGGCTACAAACTGTGTTTTCTCAGACAAAGACACTGCAATAGGTTTGATGCTTGAGATTCTGCAGTTTACATGGCTTTTCAGAGGCAAAGGTGTGTTTAAAACCACTTGACCTGCAGCAGAAATAGAACATAATGAAAAGATACTTCTCTTGCATCTCAAAGTACAATGCAGGATCGTACACTCTTTGGTCCTAGTTCATACTTTCATCAGGAGAGAAAGCTATCAGGGGGTGGCAGACCGGAGATATAACGTGAGAATGAGTGTTGCAAGAACTCTACCACTACTCTATCCAGTTCATAATGATACAAAAGAAAGGCACACATGTGCACGTGAAGGATCAGAGGTAGTACACACCATTATAAATGAAGGATACACAATTCTGCACCCTGGCATACATCCATCCTGTTCTCCAAAAAGACTCATGTGACTCATCCAGAAGCTTACTCAAACTGGCACCGAGATCAAGGCAGATCTGCAGCTCTCAGCGATCAATAAAAATTTAGTACTCTTTCCCTCAATATGAGGCTTAACTAGTAACATGTTTGGTATCAGCGTGGCAAATACCTCCTCCCATTGGTGTTTTCCCAGGCGAAGATATATCGTTAATATGATACAGCCAGGCCTTATATAGCTCTCAATGTCAGAGGGACTGTGGGACAACCAGTCAAGGATCTGGTGACGTGCCACAATTCACAGAGTTAAAAGTTTATCAAGAATACTGGCAAAAAAGATAAACTGTAAGTGGTTGACACCATACTTGTTTTCGAAGAGCTAGAGGAAAATCACTTGGATCTTTCCCAAAGAGTTTTAAAACAATTCGGTCAGTGCGATTCTGGATATTGAGAAGAAAAAATGAATCAAGCGTTATCATCACTAAAGGTAATGAATCAGCTTCAGTGGATAATAACTCTGACCATACAAGGACTAGCTGCAGAAACTTTTGAAGGTGAAGACTTGAAAAAACAACAATAATATACCTGAGCTTCCCCACTGGAGCTAGATGGTGACAGACTATAAGTTGAATCTGTGTTCCCACTCATCTGTTCAGGGTTCTTCTTGTGAGAGTTTGACCGAACCCACAAAGGGCAAGTTATAGAGCCTGTCCCTGGACGCAAAGGAACATCATGTGATTCATCATAAACGTTATTCAAGTCAATGTTATTCATAATGATCTTCTCAACGATAGCCTCTGGTGCATTAGCTTTGGCTGTACTCCCTGAAGGAAGTAAAACTTTGGACTTGGAACCCAGTAGGGCTTGTGAAGTCCCACCCTGAGCATCACAAGCAAACATCCTTTTCTGTGCGAAACCAGCTGCTGGTAAAGGCTCATATTGGTCCAATGACTTCAAAATGTTCTGAGAGCTAGTGCAATCATCTTTCTTAGAAGCAAAACCGACAGTGTTAATACATTCAGGGCCGTTTATAGCCACATCTCGCACTTTCTCAACAGCATCACCATTTGTCGCAGTATTTACCAGACCTTGAGATTCCTGCAGCAACCCTGATATGGACCTCCCATTACTTGCACCATCAAGGTTGGCAAGGTTCCTTAAAAGATGGGAAAGTAGATCCTGATCCCTTGTTTGATCAGAGCTATTTGCTGAAATTCATAGTCAGTCATAGTCATGGGAGTCAGACGTGTTTTCAGAGCTATGCAGGAAGAAAAGACAGAAGGACAAACAGATATATTGAAACCAGTATGAAGCAACTTTGTAAATATTCTCAATGACAGAAACAAAGGAGTAATCTGACAACTGAAGTCTTTGACAATTATGCTTGATTGGAAAAAGTACAATAACTTGTATCAACAAATTCATATAACTAAAAATAATAATAATCAATTCCACAAAAGGAAAGACATACTATTGAGAAAATGTAAAAGTATACCTTGCAAGACTAACACTAATCAAGACATGAATAAAACTCTTATTTACTATGTTGCACGGTTGCAACAAGTTAGTGACTTTTTCCAGCTACTGCAGAAAACTAAAGAAACCATCTCCAAACAACACTTGATAGCATCGGTTTGGTCACTAAGAAAGAAAAGGAAAGAATATATTAAAGCATCTAGTTCTTGGAACATCTGCCAAGCTGGATAAATAGTGACTTAGCCTCTTGGTGAAACAAAAAAGAAGATACAGCTCATACATACTTACCCTGCAAATTGGAGAGAATCCTTATTAGACTAAGTAATAGATAGCTACTACCCCTTTCATCATTCAAGGAGCCTCCATTAAAAACAGTTTCAGGATGTGTCTTCCTCCTCCGCTTGTTATGGCCTGCCAAACGCCTACGACAGCTTCTCTTCCCTTCATCAAATTCTTGAAGTACATGAAACCTGTCATAAGAACAACCAAGTTGCACCAACTGAGGGAAAATTTAATTTTTCACACATTTCTTTAGTCCAAAACTGCACGTTTTTTACAGTTTTACAGGAACAACAGAAAAAAATCATTACAACCAACTTCATGCTATCAGATTCTGTCCATTCAATGATCCACCTCAAAGTTCAAAATGAATTTATTCCCATCTGACCTGCTACATTGTTGGCAAAATCTCTGCATAACATTTCCCACCAATGCTTTGCTAGCCTTAGAGTGCATATCACAAACTTTATGTCGCCTATGATAATCCTTGGCATTGCTAAGATCAGCTCTACAATCCACCACCTGACAAACAGCACGATTTGAAGCAGTCACAGTGATCTTTGGTTTTTTCCCACTCTTCGCACCTTCATCCATAATAGGATAGAGTTGACCACCAAGATTCAAGTTAAGGGACCCAGTCTCATCTTTCTCATGTTCCACAACTACAGTCCTTCTCCTCTTCTCAAGTCCCCTCTTTCCTTTCTCCAGGATGAGACAGCCATCATGATCAGAAGAAGATGAGCTCTTGGATAAACCCGCATTTGCAGGAATTTCAGGCTCATCGTGGAACAACTGCTTACTTCTACAATCTGATGGTACAGGATTCAATGGACTAGCTGTGAAAAGATCGCCATCCCACCTCCAGTCATTCAAATCCCATTCTAGATTCTTTTTCTCAACTTCCTTCAAATCTGAAACGACCGGACAACAGACATTGCCGCACTTTCCTCTAATTTTGGCTTCCATTTATTACCATAAATATTCAGACCCCAGAAAATGAGAGCAACAAAGATCCAAGTGAAACAAATAAAGGAACAAATTTGACAGGAACCACACCAAATAGCTGAAGTGGAATTTCCGATTTCCTAATGGATCAGCACGCCAACTAACATCCAATGGAAATGATTTCCGGTAAATATAGTCCTACTTATTCTCTATGTGCCCCCACAAATCTAAAAACACCAAACCAGCACATCCATGGCGCCAAACCAGTGCTGCCCACATGCTCGAAGCCCCTAAATTACCTTCTTATGGCCCCCAAAATAAAAGCTCCGTTCCCATTAAGTTCGGAACACTACCAAACCGATTAAACAAGAACACAACTTTTCAACTCAGCAACTACATTAAACATAAATTAGTCTTAAAAAACTCAAATAAGAGCAGAGAAGAACTTCCTTAGAGTGGTGAATTGCGAGATTCCAGCTTCCAGATCGATTTCCGAGGAAGAGAGAGAGGGAGAGAATATAGGGGGAGAAACTAGAAAGCAAAGGAAAAGCAGTGGAAAATTAGGAAAAAGTAGGGAAAGAGAAAGGCTTCGTTAAGATATAAAAGCCGTTTCAGTGTGAGAGTACACTTTTTGCTTATCTTAAGATGCCCCCCCAAGGCCAAGGCCCACAAACCTCGTCTCGCACTCTCCCTGTAACTGTAATAATATTTACGAATTTTAATAATAATTAGCAAATGTTGGCGTTCTTCGTTTTAATCTCTCTCAAGACAAGACATCATCTTTTTCCTAATTCTCTTTTGTCTCCTTCAGGGGACTAGTGGTTCCAACGTACAACTGTTCCTCAATGGGGTTGGGTAAATTTACAGTTCAGCATTTGGAGCATTTATGCATTTGCACTCTCGCCGAGCACGCGAGTTGCGGAAACCGACTCCTTTCTTCACTCTCACTGCCATTTTCTCCATACGGGTGGTTGCAAAGCAACTTGAGCATCATCAGATCAGACAAGAATCTAGACAAAGAGACTGAGACCATTCAGTTGAATGGACCCTCCACTCTTCTGACTCCGTTCCGATCATTGGGTTTGGTGGGTCTCGGTTCTTTTCCCTTTCTGGTAAAATTAAAAATAAAGAACACACATTTCTCATCACTTTAGCTCGTTCACAAACAACCAGATGCAAATAGTTTCTTCTCGCATGGTTGCGAAGAATGGGAAGAGAACTTATGTCTTTATCTTCCAGACGACTTCCACTGTCTTGCATATCTTTCTTTCAGAATGCTAAAACGCCAAATTTCCGCAGCGTATTTATCTTGGCTTCGTAGATAAAGCCAAGAGTTTTCCTTGTTATCCCAATATTAATATCGCATGGCAATTCGCTTGATCATGTTAAGAACATAACGTGCTAACGTTGCTGTTGAGAAAAGAACAAAAGATAGTGGGTTGCCTTTTCATCTGGCGATCAGTATCCATTTAATGTGATACAACAAAGAATTGGTGGGTGTGTGTGCGTAAGAGCAACACGGGAAATGCTTATACAGCTGCAATCTTTTTGAAATAGAATTCCTTATCCCATCCTATATTCCTATAGAAGATGAAAAGTATACCTCACCTTAGGCCAATCAATCCTCTTATAACTCCTTTTCGCCCATAACCGTGACCTTGGTTTTAAAGAGCCGTCGTAGATTGTCAAAGCAAGTCATTTGAACCCTTTTTAGTTCAGGTAGGAGACGTCAAACACAGATTAACTCAATTTAAAAATTTTGTTTTATTATTTTCAATCCTTAAAGAATGACATTTATCAAAGCATGCTTTAATAGAATTTAAAACAAGAATTTCTTTTAATGTTTATTGATTGAGTTGGAGACAGATATTGAATGCAGACCGGCTGGCTTCGCTTGCAGCAGCTTTCAGTCCTGGCCTGCATATACTGCAGGACCGTCAGTGACCATCAGGGACCAATTCCTCCGCGACTTGCATGGCGCTTTGTACTGCAGAACTCTGCGTTAGTTAGGGTGTATTTTGATTTCTTCCTTTGTAGCAAAAAAAAAAGATGCAGGAATTATTAATTGTAATGATACTAATTAACAAAGAAAAATTTAGTAAAAATTGCATTAATTAAATTTGTTTTATTAAGGCTAGCAAAAATAGTTAAGTACTACAACTTGGCTTAGCTAAGATAAAATTTAGACTAAATTTGAATTTTTTAAAAAATTAAGTTTTAAGTCGAAATTGATGTCGAGTTTTAATGTGAGCTAATTAGATCTTGATCAAGTGTTGGGTCAATCAAACCTCTCCTAACTTGATTGAGTTTTAAATTAGACTAAGGTTTTTTAAGTCAAGATAGAGCTTGGCCTAGCTCGGCTTATTATCATCTCTAGCTATTATTATTAAACATTGTTTAGTATTCTAGGTATAACTTTTAATAGGAAAATTAAATCAAAGTGATTTAAAAGGTTATAGAAGGTTAAGAGACTTTTGGACGACTCTTAAAAGGACACATGTAGCTGATATTGGCTAACCAAATCCTTACCATCAAATAGTCGATGTCCACAATTCTTGTGTTTAAAAATAGTTTCTGACGATTTCAATCATTATTTTTCATAAAATATAAAGAGAGCAATGAGAGAAGGGTATGAATAAGAGCTAAAGGGCCATTTCAAGTAGAAAGAAATAAATTTCAAGCTAAATAATGGAGATTGCATGAAAGATTTGAGTAGAATCTTGGAGGGCGAGCCTTAGAGTAACTGGTAAAGGCATTACAACATAAGGAACTTTTGTCTACATTTTCTTTAGCAATAATTTTGGCTACGTTTTCTTTAGCAATAAGGAACTTTTAGCTACGTTTTCTTTAGCAATAATTTGTAATTCATCGGTAAAAGATAACTATTGGGGACGAAAAAAACATCACTAAAAGTCTAACATTTAGTGACGATTTACACAATAGTTGCTAAATGACAATATTTTGCGACAATAACAAAGAATCATCACAAAAGGATGCACTTTTTGCGACAGTTTACACATTTCGTGGATAAATATATAACTTTTTTGCAACGACATTGCATTATCGTCACCAATGTGATATCATTTAATGAATTTAAGTAAATCGTTGGTAGAAGTTAAGGTTAATAAATACGTTTTGCGACAATTAATTGTAATCGTCACAAAATGTTTAACTTTTTGCTATGTATTTTTCGGTTTTGTCACAAAGGTGATATCATTTAGCAACGATTAAGTAAATCGTCAAAAAAAGTTAAGCTCAATATATACCTTTTACGACGGTTAATATTAATCGTCGCTAAATATTTCACTTTTTGCAACTTATTTTGCAGTTTTGTTGGTAATATGATAGCATGTATCGACGATTAGAAAAATCGTCACAAAAAGTGGAAATTTTGGTGACGAATTTTATATTCGTTGCAAAAAATATTTTTAAAATTTTCATATTACATGATAATTTCTTAGGTAAATTTTAATGAATTTTTGTATGTGATAGTTTTCTTAAAAAAATAATGTTTATAATTTTTTAATGCTAATTGTACTTATTAATCCTAATTAAGTTTAATTATAATTTACATTTATATGATTTTTCATATTTTTCATTTGTCTTGTTTATAAATTTGTTTAAATAGCTAATGCATTTAAACTTTACAAATTTGTTAAAATTTATGGATTTATATAC
>JANIHZ010000209.1:29986105-30003967 GCA_027478365.1 Erythroxylum rufum | reverse complement strand
GATTAGTTGGACGGTTGGGATGGATTGCGTGGTCGTCCATCCCAACTCGTCCTTAGTATATATACTTAATAATGATATACAACTCTGTTCTCTTTCTCTCACAGAAATTGAATCGAAGATTGACCTTACAAGTAGTAGGTGAGAGGTTGAAAGCCTACACATATATCACAAAAGCACGGTACTAATCCATATTTAATGAAATTTAGACCAAATTACTTTGGATTAGAAATTGTGAATTGGTTTGGACATCTTTTTAGTTCCTTAATTTTTTAGAGGAACTTTGTTTTTTTTAAAGAAAATCAACCAAGTCTATATAAACATGAGTTAGAAGCCTAATGTTCAAGTTCACCGACAAATAATTTTACATGCAATTGTCAAAGTGAGAGAGATGTTTTTCTTTCATAGTTAAATGATTTGTGAGTCTTTTTAATTTATATACTAAATGATCTTTGTTCAATTATATGAATATTTGTATCCCCTCCAATCTCCAAATTTTAGAAAAAAACTGGAATTGATTATGTTTTTGTTAAGTGTCCAACTCTACATAGGGACAAAAGTGAATTTAGGTGATTTTAGCTATTCTCACAGATAGTTGAAATAATGAACAAGTGAAATCAAGGCCGATAACGATTGATTTGAAGTCATTCCTAAGAGACACGACGTATAGAGTATAACATGCATGTATCCTTGACTTACACGATTGTGTGTGAAGATCGTGTAAGAAACTTTGAACGTGTATATGATAGATGATGACCTACATTGTTCTGTAAGATGAGACACACCCATGTCCCTATCATACATGGTCGTATGTGAAGATTGTGTCGACAACTACAAATGTGTGTGGGTGTATGACAAGAATCAAAGACATACACTGTCATGTGGAAACACACACGTTCATGTCCCAGATATACACGATTGTGTAAGTGGACCATATGACTAACTAAGATCGTTTATATTTGTGATTCCTTGAAATATAGTTGGGACACGATTACTTAAATGCTCATGTAAGTGACCATGTCTAATTATGAAACCCTATTCCTTTAGTATAAAAGGGGAAATGATGGGTTTCATCAATATGAGTAAAAATAACACCAAAAAAGAAAAAGAAAGAGAGTAAAAGTGAGATGAGAAGTATTGCAACGAGTTGTCTTTTTGAGCATTTGTTTCAAGATTCGATTGAGAGTGTTGCTCATTTAGGGTATCAAATTGTGCTCAATATTAAATTTTGATGGGATAACTTCTAGTTATTTTATGGTATGGTTTCAAGCAAAGTTCATAGTTTAGGATCTTTAAACTCCTGTAAGTTCTTATTTGAATTAGTGGATTTTCTTATCAATTTGAACTGTAGTTTTTTCCTCTATACTGGAGGATTTTCTACCTATATCTAGTGTTCGATATATTTCTTATCATATATATTATTTGGTTGTTTTTTATCGAGACTAGGTCTCTTGAGACTAGTTTATTGTTCTTAATTGACATTGTGTGAGTTGTGATTGGAACCCAAGCAAGTGATATCAGAGCCATTAGTCATAAAGGGTGGAAGTAGCTCTATGGTTAAATTGACTTCTACAAACTACTTTATTTAGAGACTCGTGATGGAGGATCTTTTGTATTGTAAGGACCTTTTCGACTCTATTGATATGGACATAATTGTAAAGGATGATGTTCCATTTAAACTTTAAAAAAATGATAGATATAAAGAAAGTGAAAACATGAAACAAAAAACTCTATGCACTATCCAACAATGAATTGATATTAGTATATTCAACCATATGTCCTAAGCAACTTATCCATTTGATTTATGGAAGAAGCTAAAAGATATTTACAAAAGGAAGATTGCCCACAACATCAGATAGGCTTGTGAATTTGAAACTAAAATATGAAAAATCTATGTCAGAGCACCTTAGTGATTTTCAGGACATTATTAACAAGTTGACTACTATGAAGATTATTCTTGATGATAAGCTCTAAGCCTTATTCTTATTGAGTTTATTATCGGATAGTTAGGAGACATTGATAGTTACCATTAGCAACTCAGCTCTAGAGGGTGTGCTCTCCTTGGATGTAATCAAAGAGAGCATATTTAATAAAGAGATTAAAAGAAAAGAGCTAGGAGTTGATAATGTGCAGGCCTTTGTGGTAAAAAGTAGGGGAAGAAGCAAAAGTAGAGATCCTAAAGGGCTTGATAAGTCTAAGAATCGATCGAAGTCTAGAGGAGATCAAGAGATCAAGACATGCCACTATTGCACCAAGCCTGGACATATTAAAAAGTTTTCCTATAAGTGGGAGAGGGATAAAAAAAGCAATAATATTAGACATATAGGGATGAATAGTTGCAACAATCTCGAGCACAGATGATGCGATGTCATTGATCTGTACAATTAATGAATGCCTCTATGCCAGTTATTAGGGTTCTGAGTGGCTTATTGATACAAGAGCCTCCTATCATTATATTCCAAAGAGGGAATACTTCTCTAATTATAGGAGTGGTGATTTTGGAAATGTAAAGATGGGTAAACAAAATTTCACCAATATTGTCAGTATAGGTAATATTCGAGTTCAAACCAATATCGGATGCCTACTAACCTTAAGAGATGTACGACATATTCTCCACTTACTCCAAAATTTGCTTTTAGCTAATGTACTTGATGATGGAGGGTATTATCACACATTCGTGAATGGAAAGTGGAAGTTATCAAAGGAAGCGATGATAGTTGCTCGTTGCACATTATGCAAAACTTACCTGAAGGTATGTGGTGGAGAGGTGTAAGCAGTTAAAAAAAATACTTATCTTAGTCTATGGTATCAATGATTGGGGCATGTTAGTGAAAATGGATCAAGCTGTTGGCTAGTAAATCTCTTATTTTGGTAAATAAATTTGTCCCTCTTAATTTATGTGATCAATGTTTGGTAGAAAAATAACATAGACTCCTTTAGTAGGAGATCTACTAAAAAAAATGGCCAAACTAGAGTTGATATACTCAGTTCTCTGTGGTGCCATTAAAGAGGAGTTGTTAAGAGGAAATAAATACTTTGTTACCTTTATTGATTATACAACTAGGAAAATTTTGGTCTATACGTTGAAGACAAAGAGCCAAGTCTTTAAAGTTCTCCAGAAATTTCATTCCAAGATAGAAAGGGAAACAGAGAAATAGTTAAAGTGTCTTATAATCGACAACAGAGGACAGTACAAATCTAAGGAGTTTGAGAATTACTATATGAGGCATGGCATGAGACATGAAAAGACAAAACCCAGTACTCCATAGCATAATAGTGTTGTCAAGAGAATGAACATAATAATTATAGAGAAGATTTAATATATCCTTATAATGTTTAAGCTATCGAAAATGTTTTGGGGTGAAGCAGTTAGAACAATTATTTACTTGATTAATTCAAAAATATTAGCCCTTAGGTCTCATTCTAGAGAGAATGTGGATAAGGAAAGACCCTTTTCGCCATATCAGAGGGTATTCAGATGTAACATTTTTAAACATATACCCCAGGAGCAGAGACAAAAACTGGACTCGAAGATGGTTCCCTGTATATTTGTTGGGTATGGTGATGAACAATTTAGCTTCAGATTATTTGTCCCAGAAAAGTAAAAAGTTGTCAGAAGTATTTCGTCTACCATGAACCAACCCACAGGTGAAGGAGACAAAAAATATGATCAGGAATATGATGTCAGTAATAAGATACAACCTAAGCTACATGAGTCACATCTGGATGATGGTGTAAATAAGGCTGATGAGAATAATAAGTAGGGAGAGTAACCTGGTTTGGTGGTGAAATACATTCAACTCCGAAAATCAACTAGAGAGAAAAAACCTTCTATAAGGTATTTAAGTATAAAATACCTTTTAGTTACTACTGAGGGGAAGCCTAAAAGTATCCAAGAGGTACAGTTGCATGAAGATAAAGATCTTTAGTTCGTAGTTATGCAGGAGGAAATGAATTCCCTAAGGAAAAATGAAACATATGAGTTGGTGAAACTTCCAAAGGGAAAGAAGACATTAAAGAATAAATGTGCCTACCCTTTAACTTAAAAGGAGAAAAATTATATGTCATTTGTTTCGTACTCAACTGCTATTGGCTCCTTCATGAATGTAATAGTAATGTACAAGATTGAATATATCACAAGTTGTTGGGTTGGTAAGTGAGTACTTGTCTAATCTAGGAAAGGTTCACTAAGAAGTTATGAAATGGATCTTAAGATACTTATGGGGCACTTCCAAATGGAGCTTGCATTTTAGTGGTGGCCTATAATTCTAAAGGATTATACAGATGGAGACATGGCTGGAGATCTTGATAACTTTAGGCTACTTATTCAAATTTGTAGGGGGTCATTTCTTGGCAATCTAAGCTACAAAAATGTGTAGCTTTATCCACAACTAAAGTGAAGTATTTAGTTGCTGTGGACGCAGGTAAGTAAATGCCTTGGTTGAAACGTTTCCTGTAAGAGTGGGATGTGAAACAAGATAATTATATAGTATTTTGTGACAGTTAAAGTGTTATAGATTTGAGCCATAATACTATGTATCATTCTCACACCAAGCACGTCGATATCAGGTATCATTGGTTGAGATACATGATTGAGGAACAATGATTACAATTGAAGAAGATTTACACAGATAAGAACGATGTTGATATGCTAACAAAGGTGGTTCCTAGGAGCAAGTATGAGCTTTGTAATAAGATCGTTGAGATGACTCTCAAATAATTATTGAGGTAATTCAAGTCTCCTACAAAATGGGTTAGAGGGGGAGATTGTTAAGTATCCAGCTCTATTCAAAGATAGAAGTGAGCTTTGATGATCTTAGATATTCTCACAAATTGTTGGAATAATGAACAAGTGAAGTCAAGAAGGATAACGATTAATTTAAAACTATTCTTGAGAGACACAACCATGTGGAGTATAACACACTTGTATCCTTGACTTACATAATACATGGTCAAGAGTGAAGGCTATATAAGAGACTGTAAATATGTACAAGATAAATAATGACCTACACGATCGTGTAAGATCAGAGATACCCATGTCCCTATCATACACGACCTTGTGTGAAGACTGTGTAGGTAACTGTAAACGTGTATGGGTGCATGACAAAAGTCGAAGGCATACATGACAGTGTAGAAATATACTCACCTATATTCCAGGTACACACGGTCGTGTAAGTAGACCATGTGACAACTAAGATCGTATCTATTTGCAATTCCTTGAAATATGGTTAGAACATGGTCACCTACATAGCTATGTAAGCAACCTTGTCCAATTATGAAACCATATCTTTAAGTATAAAAGGGAAAATGATGGGGATGGTTTCATCAATACGAGTAAAAAAGAACATTGGAAAAGGAAAAGAAAGAGAGTGAAAGTGGGAGTGGGGGTGAGCTAAGAAGTCTTTCTCATTCTATACTTGATAGATTATGCAACAAGTTGTCTTTTTGAGTGTTTGTTTTAAGATTAAGATTATTGTTCATTTGAGATGTCAACTTATACTCAATACTAAAACTTGGTGGGATAATTTGTAGCTATTTTGTGGTATAGTTACGAGCAATGGTTAATAGCTTGGAACCTTTAAACTTTTGTAAGTTCTTATTTTAATTAATAAATGTATTTATCAGTTTGGTTCGTAATTTTTCCCTCTATACTGCAAAGTTTTTTTTTTCTCCATATATTTAGTGTTCAATCTGTTTTCTTGTCATATATATATTGTTTGGTTGTTTGTTTTTGAGGTTAAATCTTTTCAAACTAGTTGATTGTTTTGATTGTAGTCGTGAGAGATGTGATTGAAGTCCAACATTTTTCAATCTAATTAATCCCTGTGATAGGCATTTGATAAACGAAAGTTCATATATGTACATCAATACATGATAATTAAGTGTTGATTATAAGTTCTTGATGCCTAATTAATCATCTCAATTACATGACGAGTTTACATGAAAAAAGAAATGGCATAAGTTGAATATATAAAAGGAAATGTGCAATGGTCTGATGCATTTGACGACAACTTTGTCTCATCTGTTAATCATTATTCCAAACAAACAATACCAATACAAGGAATACGTAACGAGCCTACATATCTCTATGTTTGTGTAGTTTATGCAGTTACGGTCATCAAAGCACAGCAGCTCCGATTGAGTAGGATTTTGGGAAACTTCGGGGATAGCCACCATTGGTGTCCAACTCATTCTTACAAGTATGTCGTTAGGCACACAACGGAAGCAGCAGGAATGTATTATAGGACGAGAGTTGTCCAAGTCTAATGATTAGTGTCCGTGAGCAAACATTTGTCGGTTTACCGACCCTGGGTCCTAATCAATTGTATTCAGCCTTAGGCATCGGAGGTAACCCAGCTAATTTAGCTCGTAAATACGCTTTCCTTTTTTCTATATGCAAATGTGGGTCCAAGAAGCTAAAGGGCAGCATGAACTTGCTCTTGTCTTGTTGGACCAAATCCGGTCTAGGTAGGTTAGGTGGTCATTACTGTTTTATAAAGAGTAGGTCTGCGAGCTTTAAAGAAAGATTGAGGCCGATTAGCAGAGTACACTTGAGCTGAAAATGGAATGGGAGAGATCGGGCTCTGGGCCCGGATACTTAGGGTAATGGTTCAATCAGTTTGGTATTGACATTGTAGTAATCGTTAGAAGAGCTCTTAAGCTGCCTTGCTCTTCCCACTTCCGTAAGCAACATGCCTCTACACATACACATGCACATCTTGTGCTGTGACTGTTATGCATAGATTATTATTTTTTAGTTATTCATGGAGTGTTTTAGGAGAGTTTGAACTATAAAAAAAAATACCTTTAAACTATCTATACTTAAATTAATTTCTGCTCGAGTTAGATAGGTCCCTTGCGAGAGATAAAGCTTTAACCTCAAATTTTATACAACTATATATATAAGGGCAAATTTGATCCCGAAACTCCACTTAAATCAGAAAAATTCCTTACCAACTTATGTGTACCATGTGTTTATGCATAGATATAGATTATAGATAGATAGAATAGATACAAAAAATTAAACATAACCAATATAAAAGTAAGCAAGCCCAAAGGGAAATTGAATCTAAAAACCATTATAATTTTCAATTTCAATTAATTGAACTGCTGAATACTTCCTGAGGTGTACAGGACAGAGCTCAGCTCAGCCTCAGAGGCTGGATAGGTTCTGATCCATAACCAGAAATAATAAATATGAATATGAACTTATTTATTGTGGTAATAGATAATATTTAATCAAAAAAAAGAAAAAGAAAAAGAAAAAGAAAAAGAAAGCAGAGATTGTTTCAGAATCTCGTATATAAATATAATCGGACCCGAGTCTCAACTGTTTCCTGCTGCCACTCTCTGTTGTTTCTTTCTCCAATATCTCATTTTTCTCTCCGTTTGCTCATTATTTCAATCTGCGAGAAACAATAATTGGAAGAAGAAAAAAAGATCCCTTCTTGACAATGAAGTTTTCATGAAATTTAACTTCACCAAGGTAAACTCACTCCTCTCTTCGTCTGTTCTTTACAATAAACGTTTTTTTAGATCAGATCGGACTCCAATCCTTTGCATTGTGTCCCCACGTTTTCGCTTTTCTTGGGATTTCTTTACTTCTTTCTTCTTTCGATTCGCAGCTACTGTATCTGTAATATGTGTGGGAGCTCGCTGTTTGGGTCAATTTTTTTTTGGTTAGTTAATCTTTCGCTTTCACTCTCCGTTTTGCTTACTTCACCTGTTCTACCAAAACGAAAGAAATAAACTTCACATTTTGTTTTCTCTTTGGATTCAGATATTATCCGGAAGTTTCTTTCTTCCTTAGTCGTAGATTTCCTCAGAGAAAAGAAGACGATAACAGAGAGAATGCTGTAGGGCAAAGAAAAGAAAAATCGGAACTTGGCGGCGGGTTATTGTCAGACAGTGGGTGAGGGATTTTGTTTCTTGCTAAGAGGCAATAGGCAGTGACAGCTGGTCTGCAAAGATGATGATCAATAAGCCACTGGTCTTGACTTATCTCTATCTTCTGATCTACATTTTGCTTTCGTCTGGTGTTATTTTGTATAACAAGGTAATCCTCCTATTTCTTTTGACCTCCCAGTTTCTTCCCCGGAAATGGATGGTGCCCCTTTCGTTACGCTCTCAACTTACTATTGCAGTTTTTTATTTAGAACTGTTGTGTTGGTGTCCTATAATGACATATGAATTCATTGCAGTGGGTTCTCTCACCTACATATTTCAGCTTTCCATTCCCAATTACGCTTACAATGATCCACATGGGGTTTTCTGGTGTCGTAGCATTCTTCCTGGTTCGTGTATTCAAGGTATGTGTCACCACACCACCCCAATTTCTTCTGCAAAATTGCATCGACATATCTTTCTATGACAACTGATTTATTTTGTGGCTAGGGCATATTTATTCCAATTGGGACCATCGGTAATTAGAGTGGGTTCTATTTATAAAAAAGTACTGAGGAAATTTATGGAAATGGTGCATAGAAATTTATAGTCTTTCAGTTAAGTATCTGTAAACTTGATCACAAGACATTGAAGTTTGTTACACCTCAATATGTATGTAGATATTTTTTTCTTCAAAATGATATAGTATTTGTTAAATTAGGTTTGATGCTATGTAAAAAATAACGGAGAAGAGTTTAACGTGGTTCAGCTATAAAGCACATCTAAGGATGCAAAGACCACGAAGCTTATCTGTTTATGATAGTATGATAGTACAATGTACCATAATGAGATGATATAATGTTCTTAAACAATACCTAATCTATTATGTTAGGATACATAAAATATTGATTTATGGGATATAGAGCAATATTCCTACACTAGATCTTCATAATCTTCAAGAAGATTACTGGGAATTGTCATAGTTTACCTTAATGAATTACTGATGTATGCAAGTGCTTCAGAACTTTTGGGTCAACAGTATAAAGTAGGTTATGAATTACCTTCATCTCATGACTGTTTTAATTTTTTACCCAAACATGTGGCAAAAGCATTTTGTATCAGTTGCCCTAATCCATTGATCTGATCTATTTGAAGAATGCATTCAATCATCCTAAGAAAGCTGTTTTTTCCTTTTTTTAAAAAAATATTTCTTGTCCCTCATTCTCTTTGTGTAACTTGTGTAGTTGACTTTACCTCATCTAGATCTGTCATATTTGCAAGACTGTACTTGGAAGTTATAAAATGTGATTGAATTGTGCAAACTGTGTGAAACTTATGCTGTGAATGCATGCCTTGTTTTTCTCAGTTTCCTTTTTAATTTGTTACCAGACCATGAGTTTGAAACTTTCGTACTCTCAGTGTGTTTCTTTATTTTGCCTCCCATTTGTTTCATTGAGTAATGCTGTGCTCTTGTTTTCCTGTCTTCAATCTGCAGGTTGTAACTCCAGTGAAAATGACTTTTGAGATGTAAGGACATCTTATTTTGTTTAAACTTTCCTTTTAGTTTTTCTGTTTCATTAAAATTTCCATCTACTAGAAGTCTCCTTGCTAAACCACCCTCATTGTCACCACAGATATGCAACATGTGTAATACCAATTAGCGCCTTCTTTGCAGCGAGCCTTTGGTAAGAAAATTATGAAGGACTAAACTTTTATTCATGTACATGTTCTATGTGCTCATGATTAAGCAACATGTAACTTGTCTTTTTTTTTTTGGACTGATGTGAGTTCTTTCATATTAAACATGAACCGAATCTGATGTTTTTGCTAGTCAAGATGAGGAAATGTAGATTTTGGGTTAAATATGCAAAACTTTCATTTTCAGAACTTGCAGCAGAAGTAGTGTAAGTGATGGTCTCCACATTTTGCAAACCATGCTTTCATGTGCCTGTTAAAGCTCTTAAAATTTTCGTACAGTTTTCAAACCTAGTCGCCCAAATGAAGATGGAGTTGAGGATTAGCAACTAGTAGTGGAGATGTCACTCGTGTTGCTCTGAACTTCATTGAAGTTTGAAAGTGTAGGCCGTCACTATGTCTAATATCGTTGATGCTGTCTTGTTGTGATTTTGACATCATGTGAGAATTACATGCTAATGGTCTGAGAGAAAGCCAGTACTTTGATCTTTAGTTCCAGTAAGATTTGATGAGCCCCGGAAAATGGCTCAGAATATGGATTTTTTTCACATGCTTCAGCTTTACTTGGGGATTTGGACTGAGCTTAAGATATAATCACCTTGGACATTTCTCATGTTTCCTGTTTTCCTGCATAAATTAATAGGTTAGTAATAATTGAAGAAGGGTATTCTGCTTAATTAATTTGTTCCAATTTTTTTTATGTCAGAAGCCCACCTTAAAGCTCTAAACACATCTGCTATCTGCCAGTGCACTTGTTTGGAATAGTAACACGTTGATGTTTAGTGTTCTGCATGGCTTGAACTTGAAAATTTGGGAAGAATGTCCTTTGGTGTCAAATACATTCTATGCCGCTTAATATACTGTGATTTTGTGGATATATATAGTATCCAGATTGGATTAAATGGTTTCATATGTTGCATGATCATTCCATTAGGCTCTATTGATTCTGGTTGATGAATTTAACTTGATTTGTACTTTTCTCGTGGGTGCTTTTCAATGTTTACTGTTATGTAACCTAGGTCCATATATCCATGAAAATGACTAGTTTTAGCTTTCAAAATTCTATACTTATTAGTATTAGATTCTTATCTTGAACTTGGAAGCATCTGTTACCAGTTGAATCTTTTTGTCTCAACAGGTTTGGCAACACTGCTTATTTATATATCTCAGTGGCCTTCATCCAGATGCTCAAAGCTTTAAGTATGTAACATAAAGGGAAAACTTGATTCTTGTTCAGTAATCAGTAGTAATGCAGTTTGTATCTATAAGAATAGCTGCTTATATTAATGGTTTAAAATTACAGTGCCAGTGGCAACATTTATCATGGCTGTTATGTGTGGCACTGACAAAGCAAGGTGTGATGTCTTCATAAACATGGTGGTGGTCAGTGTTGGGGTTGTCGTATCCTCATATGGGGAAATTCACTTTAATGTAGTTGGAACACTTTACCAGGTCACAGGCATCTTTGCAGAAGCTCTTAGACTCGTTTTAACACAAGTCCTTCTACAGAAGAAGGGATTGACTCTAAATCCTATCACCAGCTTGTATTATATAGCCCCATGCAGGTACTGTACTTGACGTGTATAAACTGCTTTTGTTTTCTTTTGGTCAACAAAGCTGCTTATGTTTGAACGATATCCATGCATTGCTATATGGCCTATTAATCACTCTTCATGCATTAGGTCTGTAATTTGACAATGCGATCGATCCACTGTATTATGATATTAGGTTGATATGTGATCCTAAACTTTCCAAAATTTATAACAGTTTTTGAAATAAGTTATTCAGTTTGCTGCTGTTGTTATACTAAACCACAAATTTCATTGGAAGATTGGAGATATTTATTGAAGAAAGTAAAAGGTGCTCATTATGCTAGCTGGTGCAACAAAATAAAATCAATAGTAGTTCATCCTATGGTGCACTCGTTCATTTACTGGTTTTGGTTGACAAATGAATATTTAAGTTGATTAGTCTGTCTGCGCTGCTCACTGTTGTTTCATTTGCTGCATGCAGCTTTGTATTTCTATTTGTTCCTTGGTATTTACTGGAGAAGCCTGGAATGGAAGTTTCACAGATTCAGTTCAACTTCTGGATCTTTTTCTCCAATGCCCTTTGTGCTTTAGCACTGAACTTTTCCATATTCTTGGTGATTGGTCGAACTGGTGCAGTTACCATCAGGGTTGCTGGTGTTCTGAAGGATTGGATACTCATAGCGCTTTCAACTGTTATATTTCCAGAGTCTACTATAACTGGGCTCAACATAATTGGTTATGCAATTGGTATATTCCTGCACCTTATCAATGTATTGACTCTTCTCTACATTTCAATTCTTTGAACTTTTCCTTTTTAATTTTTTTACAGCACTTTGTGGTGTTGTCATGTACAACTACATAAAAGTTAAGGATGTCCGTGCGTCTCAACTGCCTGAAACTACCTCAGATAGATTAACAAAGGTAAATAACATGCCATTTCTTGATATCTTGATGCTTTTCATTGCATTTTCCTTTTCTGATTTTAGATCTTGGTTTGCCAGTATGCAAAGTTCTGATTGGAATTGCCGTGTGTAATGAGTGACGTAAAATAATAAGGGTGGCACACTTCTATGTAGATATGCTAATATTTCCAATAGATAGCTGCTGAAGCACGATAAACAATTGTTATGAATTGCAGTTTGCCCTAAATCAGTGACTTGTCATCAAACTATAGAAAAAAAATTATGTGGGGTTGGTTCATTCGAGTTAGCAATCATTCAAACTGACTCCTATAATGATAAAATTTATATTTTTGTTTATTTATCTTCTTTAATTTATCAGCACAAGCGCATAGTGCCTACCAACCATTTTATCATGATTAACATTGTTTTATGTTAAAACGGGTTTCCAGGATTGGAAGTTGGAGAAGAAATCATCTGATATATTCGTGCCAAATAACAGCAGTGGTAATAATGGAGGGGGTGGGGGGAATATGGGTGCCTCTGATTTGAAAGTTGATGAAGAAGCACCTCTAATACCATCGTCAAGACTGTCACACATTGGACGATCACAGCTTAATAAGCAGTAACCATGGTCATGGGGCATGATTTTGAGTGCCTAGATATTGGTGTTAACGGGAACATTTTATTTCAAAAAGAGATGAAAGGAAGCTGAGTCGATGTGCTCACTGGTCACTGCATCCTCATATGTCAAGGTGAAATTTGATTTCTGTTCTTCCTAGTGAGGGGTTGGCCCTGAGAAGGAAAGGGCAATTCACTTAAACTGCTACGGTGGCATGTGCATGCATTATTTTGCTGGTGATAGCTTAGAAGTCTTATATAGCTGCTTGCTGACGGTAATATAGCTTTGGACATTCTTGTGTTTACTTTTTTTTTTTTTTTTGAGAAAGGCATAGGCCAATTGAATTAGCGTCAGCTATGTCTACGCAAACAGTTTATATCCAGTGACTGATGTGAAATTGATTCATTTTGTTTCCTCTCTCCTTTTGATGAATTTCACCGATGTTAAGCTGGTGGTAAGTAATTGACATGACATCAGGACATATACTGGACAAAACATGAATTTGTATAAGATTGTGGCCCCCGCTGCTCATGCAATAAACCTTTTTGTTTTTTTTTTTTTTGGTGAAAAGGAGATGAAGACAAAAGGCCCCCGGTTAATGCCTTAGATAGGCAATCAAACACTGATCATTACGAAAGAGAAGCCTCATTCTTGGGATCAGATTATTCCAAATAAGCAGATGTTGAGAAGTTGACCCTAATCTAGCCAAAAAATCAACCAAAAAAATCAGCACACTGGTTACCTTCGCGAAACTCATGCGATAACAAGTACTGCCATATACAAGCAAACAATTGTTGGATATCCCTAATCAAACCAAGGCAAGGATGAGAGGAAGGGCAAGACTGAGTAATGAGATGAACTGCTTCCAAAGAGTCAGACTCCACAATAAGCTTACGATAATCACGATCCCAAGCAAGGATTAAGTCATGATGAATAGCTTGCAATTTAGCAACCATATTAGTAGTATGACCAAGAAAACCGGAAAAACCATGAAGCTAGCGCCCATGCTCATCACGAATGACACCACCAAATTCAGCATCTTCCCGGGTTGCCAAGTGAACTGCCATCTACATTTAGTTTCACAAACTCCGCTTGGAATATATGCAAATCATTTACACCATTATAACTCGGGTACTTGCTTTCTTCCAAGCTTGTGGCAGTCACAATGTGTTAATACAAAGCAAAACATCGAACAATGCAGAACAGCCCTCGCACATAATTTACATACACAACTGCTCAGGAATATGAAGGAGCATAAAAGAAGATGACCAATGCCAGCGTACTGCAGACCAATGCCAGCGTACTGCATTCTTCACACAACTCCTAGTCCATCAGTACCGTAAATCCCGAAATGTTGGGCTGCCAAACCACTCACTATTGCACTCGTGAATTCACCAATCTCTCAAGTATAAAAGTCTTCTTGAAGGAGCTGGTGGTGCCAATCCAGGAATATCTCTGATGTCTTTATTGTGGGGGTTGACAATCTGAAAATTATAAATCAGATCTCAGCTTCAGAATTTTCTGTTCTTAAAGAGGTGTGAACAATAATTGTACAACCAAGGCTACAACCCAAAAAAATGTCAAAGTACAGGAAGCCAAAGAGAATACCTTCACAACAATAATAGCTATTACACCACAAACAATAAGGAACAAAAATAGCATTATGCATTTATCTGTTGCCACCTGAAACACCAAAAAGTAAATAAAAAAAGTTCAGTAGCCTACAAAATGAGGAGACAACAAGAGTAATGAATCAACAGAAGTATAAAATGTACCATAACTAACTAACCCGCCTTCCAATCTCCTTCACTAGCTGCGAGGCTTTCTTAATCGAAAACTGAATTGTATCTAGCTCATTAACTATACGACCCATTTGCTCAGTCTGCAAAATTTTATATCAATTGGGAATGGAACATATAAGAGTAGGGGTAAACACCAGGAAACAAAGTAAAACAGGTATGGATGGGTCATGCTTACTTGTCCCTTTAAGGTAACAGCCGTTTGTGTTCCAACTTCAATTGTTTGCTCAACAACCTGTGGGTCAAACCTGAAGTTCAGTAACAAAACACTTCAAATAGCAAGACCTCAAGGCTGGTTTACCTTTTTGGACCGTTCAATGACTTGGTCTGTTTCATCCATTGTCTTCTTCCCAGCATCAATAAGTTCTTGATTTGACATGGCTACAAAGCAGATATATGATCATGAAATGAGGCTGACCAACAAGTAGAAGTATTCTTTACCGGAAGATGAAGAATTTGAGTTATCCATCCTAGTATACACTCTCTTAATTTGATGAAAAGAAATGCTAAGAGGTAAGGAGTTGAAAGGTAGCCGAACTTGGAGCAAAGTATGTTCTATACGATACCAGATTGATTGATTGGAAGTTGGCAATTTTTAGAAATAAAAAAGGAACAACTACGAGCAAAACTAGCACAGGGAATAAAGGGACAATTAGCAGGACATGCCCATATTAACATCACGTATTAGCAGCCACTCAGCAACTGAACATACAACAAAATGATAATTCCACCTGAAGCCATTTGAACATTTTCTTCAGCGATAGGTTCACTAGCTCCCGCTCCCATGTCAAAAAGTTCAACCCTCTTATTACCAAGTGTATTCATATACCTGAAATATAGCCATAGAGAAGCCAAATGAATTTCAAAAGGACCTAACTATAACAATTAAGAACTACTTTTCAACTTTACGAGTCCAATTTTGAGACAGTTAAAGTTACTTGGCCAACTAATCCTGACATAAAGTTCTATGGGAAAATTTCTAACTAATGCAGAATCCACTTCAGTATAGAACAAGCCATTATAGTTAGAACTTACTTTTAACTCCAAACAGTTCAATATTCCAGACTCATGATATGTAAGATAGGTTAACTTACGTTTTCCTTAGAGTCACGTAAGAGTTTAATTCTTTTATCTGCAAAGAATAATCAATTAACAAACATATTATAACCGTGAAATAAGAAACGTAGTCCAAATAAGATTCAATGAGAACTCACCATGGACTGCTTCTCATCATTCAGATGTTTAGTAACTTCAGCAGGATTTTTATTTTCCTCATCCTTAATTTCACGATCAAACTCTTTAATCAATCTGCAAGAGTTGATTTAACCATAGGACTGGTTTGTTCAATATGAAAGGACAAAAGTAGAGACCTAAATTCTAGGAATATTTACTTCAATGCAAATAATAAGTATTCCCAATGTAAGTTTCTGAACATTGATGCAGAGAAAATATAATTGTACAGGAAGAACAATATGAGGTGAGACCATGAAAGAAGCATGGATAAAACCTGCAAGTCTTGGTTGACCAGGGAAGCTTTCAAATGGTTAAAGCAAATGTATTTTCATCAATCAACTACACTAAATCCCTAGAAGCCAACTTATCCAATAAGATATAGTCAAACAGAAAGAAATCTCGTATGGAGTATGCTACACTTATCAAAGGAGAACTTAAAACGTATCAGTCAATTTAACATATGCAACAAAGGAGATGATCCAAAATCTGGAGACAGGAATGTCAAAAGCAATTAAAAGAGACAGTTCAATATTTGGCACACCTCTTGCACTCCCTCATCCTCCCTGTAAGTTCTTCCAGCTGTTTGCTTTGTCTATTGGAATCTTTAATCTTATCCAGCCTCTGGAAGCCATTCCTGTAAACAGAAAAAAAAAAAAACGACTCTATATTACCAACAATCATGAATCTAACGGGGATTAATGCTTATAGAATGACACAAACAGAGCATAAGAAGAGAATCAGTCCACTATGGTCCCAACCAGAACCAAGAGAAGAAGATAAAGAAATTATAATAATCGGTGAAAGATAGGCAGACAAACGGTTGATCATTACCAGCGTCAAGTGAGCTCGCAGGATTGCCCATCATTTGCAATAAATAAATAAATAAGAGGGATAGTAACAATATATAACAAAAGAGTGGGAAAAGTGGGATTATTAGACGGAAGAACAGATTCCATGAGATTAATCCCAGTAGGTGGTGGAATGGGCATAAAAAAACGAATGCTACTTCAACGACCGTCCTGTACTAGATAGCTATAAACTGATTTCTTGATGGTTATCGACTGGACTGCATTTATGGTTGGATGATCGGACTAGGTAATCATGGCAAATTAATATTAAAGTTAAGAACTTTAGGAGAGGAAGGAAAAGAAAAACATACGAGAGAGCTCGAAAGTTGTCCTGGATTTCACCATGAATCTGCTCCAACTGAGGGCTCATCTCCATTTTCAGGTAAGTGCCCCTAACCTCTTTCACTTATCTCCAACCTTCCCTTTCTAATCCACCCACTCCACAATATCAAAATGACTCAAAACAATCAAACCATCATATGCCTCTTCACCACTCTCCAAATCCAATCTCTCCACTCGCAATAGCACAAGGAACCTCAGGGGAATGTAAACCCTTTCAAACTTCCAACGAACTGGAACCAAAGATTCAACTTTGGGAATGAGAGATCTCAAATTTGGAAGCTTTTACCCATTACATACACAAAGCCGTTGGTTACTGAGGAAAAAAAGAAGGAGAAGAATGAAAAGCAAGTAAAATAATGAAAAGAATGGAAGAATAGGCATGATGTAGCAGTAATAATAATAATAATAATAAGATGCTATTATTTAGAAAGAAAAAAAAGCTAGTAAGTTATAACGAACATGCTGACAATTCCTTGAAATCAACACTTTAACTTTTGCCGTTGATTCAAAGTCATCTCATCCACACGTTTAAATTGTCTTCTTCTTTTTTTAAATTTTTGGGAAAATTAGTTACATACCCGATATATCCAACCCCATGACAGTACCGGGAATTCAGACTAAGGAGTGCATTGGAAGGTACGTGGTTAATATGTAACACTGCGCACATGCGCGCAGTAAAAATATCCTATTAATTAAACTGATTATATTATTAACTAGAAAATTAAAATAGTTACTATTGTCGAATTAAAATGGTCTATATCAATATAAAAATGACAGATATTTTAAAAACGTAACAAAACGGAGTGAAAGAATAAGTTATTGATATCGACGGTGTGTTTGTAATTTTCCAGACGTAGGAAATATCGCGTGGGTATCGTCTGTTTTTTAATTTAGCTTCCGTCTACCATTCTTATTTGCTCCCGTTTAAATTTTGTGGTCTGTATGTAATAAAAAATGAAAGGTTAATTATAAAGCTAGATGTGTTGGTTTATCAGTTTTTTGCGACGTAAT
>JANIHZ010000209.1:29901995-29912190 GCA_027478365.1 Erythroxylum rufum | reverse complement strand
TTGTTCTGAGATTACGATATGTAATATATGTGTGTGTTTGAGATTCTAAATAAGATAAATGTCAATGTGATGTTTGGCTTTGTTTGTTCTGTCTTGGGTGGCATCCATGTATCCTCCCAGGGGGTATTTGGGTGTTACAACAGAGGCATGAGATCTAATCAAGAAGATGGCTTAAATCATCAACAGTATAGTGTGAGAGATACCAGAGGTGTACATGAGTTAGGAGCTTCAACAGCCCAATCCAGAAGAATGGAAAGTTTGGAGTCTAAAGTTGACTCTTTGGACGTAAAGTGACTTCACAGATGTCCTTTATCACTGCAGAAGTGAAAAACATGAGTGTGCATTGGCCAACATCTTCTATGGATCTTACTGCACCTAGTTGTGACACTTGCAGGTTAGTAATGCACATATCTAGTGTCCGCCCTGATCGTTATGAAAAGGTGTCTACAGTGTATCAGGGTCGGACCAATCAAAAATAGGATCCCTATTCCAACACCTATAACGAGGGATGGAAAGCAAATCCTAGATTCAGTTAGAGAAATGAAGAAGAGGACCGAATAGATTTCAATAAGGAGGAGGAGCTAGTACTCAAACAAACCAGTTCCACAACCAACAGCAAGCCCTGACTGTCCCACTAAAGGAGGATACTAACCAACTTCTGCATAATATGATGGCACTGATAAAGGAGGAGAGGACTTCAAATAATAACCAATTCAATGTAATAGCATCTCTTATTTAACAGAATTCTTCTAAAAATGCTGATTAGTTCAATGCTCTAGAAAAGAGAATGGAGTAATGGGAGACAAAGGCTGAGAATATCAACTCCTATGTCACTCAATTATCGAACAACATAAGTGAGAACCAAGCAAGAAGCAGTGGATGTATCCCCTCCAATACTGTTATGAACCCCAAGAGTTTAAATGCCATAACCCTCCACAATGGGAAACAAATGAGGTTCAGAAATCAAGATGAGGGAGAAGATGAAAAGGAGATTGAGAGTAGAGAATTGCCTTTAACAAATGAAAGAGTCAAGAAGTTCGAAAGTTCCAAGGAGAGCGCACTTTTGACTGAAAAGGAGTGAAAACAATTAAAGAGCAAGGAAGCGAATTCTGAAATTAAAACGGAATCAAGCAAGCAAGGAGCCCATGAAGCAGACGACAAGGAGGTAAACCTAAAAGACCTTCCTTTTCCCAATTCGTATTTGCTTAGCAAAAGAATGACGGTTGTTAAACATGAGACAGGTGTCATTGATTTGTTTGGGAAAGTAGAGGTCAACATTCCTTTGCTTGACCTTGTGAAAAGGGTTCCTGCATATGCTAAATATCTTAAAGACATGTGCACCAACAAAAGGAAGCTCAGACTAAATGAAAGAGTACAAGTCAGCTCAAATGTGTCTGCATTGTTCAAACCCCAAATCCTAGTAAAATGCCAAGACCCTAGATCTTTCACCATCCCATGCACCATAGGAAAAATTACCATAAGAGGAGCCTTGTTAGATCCAGGGGCAGCCATTAATGTGATGCCTAAGTCTGTCTACACATCATTAGGAGTCAAGAGTCTAAAGCCTACATCTATAGTTTTGCAATTAGCTGATAGGTCTCTTAGGAATCCAGTAGCCATTGTAGAGGACATTTTGATCCAACTAAAGGGTTTGGTCTTTTCAGCTGACTTTTATGTGCTTGATTGTCTTCTGAAGTTGTGCAGGATACTATATTGATTCTCAGTAGGCCCTTCTTAAGGACTACTAGCACTATGATTAGCATCAAAGAAGGTACCATCATCATAGAGGTAGGAGATCAACAAGTGTGTTTTAACATGTATGAAGCCATGAAACACCCCCATGAGGATTATTCGCTTTTAGGAGTCAACACGCTTGATATTGTTATTCATGATGTATGCTCTGATTTTGAAATCCAAAATGTTTACTCTAACTCTACACTGTACTCATTGAACTCTCCTATTATCACTGACGACCTTTTGGGAGAACAGCTCTCTGTTAATGTTCAGGTGGATTTGGAATTGTGGATGCTAACACCGATCTGGCAAGTGGTGAAATTGTCGCACCACAACATGGCTATCCATTGAAGGTTCACCAAAAGAATGAGAAACCTCCGTAATCATCACGTTGTTTCTCTCCTTCACTTGTTTACTTACTTTGCTCTATGACTGAGTATGACATTGTGGATGTATTAGTTTGTTGAATAATTGTGGGGGAGAAATCAAGTCAGTAGGACACTAGTTTAACTTTTTGCTTAAGCAGTTTTTCAATTCAATAATTCCAATGCTAGTTTTGTCTCTTCTTTTATGTCTGCTGTACTTTTTGGCTTTATGCATGATAAATCTTCAAGTTTGAGGAATTGATGTGATTAATTGTGTTGCACTTTGTTTTCTTGAGCTATTCTGATGCGTGAAGACTTGTATATGATCTTTAAGTGTACTTAGTATCCAACGTGTGTCTTTTGTGTGTTCGTGAGTCATTTTTCTCATTTCTGTCTTTGCTTTGTTTTCCTTTCAGGTAAACTTTGCCGTGATGTGTAGTCTGCATTGAACTTACCTTGTTCTTTATATTGCTCTCAGGAAAATTTTGCCGCGGCGAATATACATCATTTCTTTCTATTCCTCTTGGGTTTATTTCCTATGTTGTCGCGGCGAAACATCGATATTTTTGTTTTTTTTGACTATGGTTGAGTTCGCCTTCCATCAAAGAGCGACCCTTTCCATTAGCTTCTCCTAACCACCCCTTCGTACAACAACTTGTTGCTTCTGACCTCACAAGCCTAGTATAACCCCATGATCAAGGCAATGAAAAATTTGTTCGCCATTTTTCACTTATGCCAGATTCAATGATACTATGGAACTTAACTTTCGTGGTATTAAAGCACCAAATGCATTCACCGCTGCCAGTATCCATCACCATTTCAATCTTCTTGACATTTTCTGTTGCCATTATGATTAGCTCTTCCACCACTACCCTTCAGATGATGTTATTCACACCTGAGGGCGCCAACCCGCAACTCGTCCTTGGCTTCACTTAGTTTGCAGAAATATCATTCTTACCACTCACCTCGCCTTTATCACAAAACAACAAGCCTTACACATCTACCTCCTGATGACTGGTCACTCGGTCGATATAGCTAATGCTATCGCCTCTGTCCTTTTTGACTCCATCAACACTGCCAAATTCACCAATGCCATAACCATCCCTCATCTCATCTCCAACATTTTCTGAGCACACAATATGCCGGAGTTGGATACTGACGACTATTTTGACCAGGCCCCACTCTTTAGGTATACCTGCCTAAAACAACCCACCATTCACCCACCTTGTTCATGTGACCCTACTCATGATATTGGTGCAACCTCTTCATCTACAGCACCAGTTAAGGATAATCCACCAGCTCAGGAAATTCCTAAGCCCGTTAGTTTGTAGATCCTTGCTGGTAAGGTAGGCAAACTTTGTGCGGACCTCTCTCTCTCAGGAGATAGCTCGGCAGAAGGAGAGAGAGGCTTTATATGATCAGGATAGGCAGTGTCGCTGGCGTATGGATGCGTTGCTCACCGAGCATTTTCATTTCCAGTTGCCATCTGATGAAGATAACCCCTTGAGTGGCGCTGGCACATCTGGAACAAGTCCGTCTGGATCTGGGGCTGATCCTCCTATGGAGTAGTTTGAGTCATTTGTCCTTTTTGTTTTAGACAGTCCTGTTTTTAATTTTCATTATGCTAGATATTCAATAACTTTTTATTTACCGAATCAATGGCCGGTTGTTTATATGATTCTCATTGTGCTTTGCCTAGTGTATTATTATTCAATAACCTTCCTATTACTTTTTAATGCATCATTGTGTTTTGATTGTTTCATAATTAAGGATAATATGATGTTTAAGTGTGGGGGAGGTTATTCCATTTTGGCAATTTTTATTTACGTACCATTATTTTTGGCCATTTCATCGCTTTTACAAGTCATTTGTGTGTCATATGCAAATTTTAAAACTTGGTAATTGAGGTGAATTGTATTTTTTCTATTGTGTATGCAATTTTTCTCCACGACGAACTCTTGGTTTCGCCGCAGTGACGCTGGGAATTGTGGTTTGCTGCAGCGACATTATCAATTATAAAAGAAACTGTTTTTAATTCCCTCATTTCAGTAATTCTTCCAAATTAGATTCTTTTCACTCTTGTGTCTCGAGGATTTTATAAATTTCAAATTTGTCCATGTGTTTTTGAAAACACCATCTATGTTTTTAAATGATAGTTAGTTTTGGCTAATTTCATTTTTAATGTTTTCAACAAGAAGTAAGTGAGGGTACGCTGAAAAGAAGCACTTTACGTTTTTAAACCTTAAGATTGCTTATTTAATATACGAACCTTGGTGGAAGGATATTTGAGCCTAAATTCTTTCATTTTTGCTTATATCTGCTTAATTTCATATCTCTTTAGAACTTGTTTTATTTCTTGATCAAAGCTTGATGAACTAAAATTTTGTTAATATGATAGAGGCATTCCTTTCCAAACCCTATTTACCCAAACACTTAACCTTTGCTAGCCCCTTTAAGCCTTCTTTTGAGTGCATGCATATTTCACAATTAATATGAGTATCTCATCTCTAGTTAGAGCAAAAAAAAAGTTTATATACAAAAGAAAAGTAAGGAAAAGAGTTCCAAAATTTTCATATATGTCTTTAAAAAAAGCTGAAAGCTTTCTCAAAAGAGAAATGTAATAAAAATTTGTTAAATTATGTTTGTTATTTGTATAAATATTTTCTTACGCATAGTTGGCGTTTATTTCATGAGAAGAATAATTGTGGTGCATGTACTCATTTTTCTTTCTTTTATTCACTTCATTCGATTTAGCCTCCCGTACATTACAACCTTGAAAAGTCCTCTTGATTTTCAAAATTATAGTTCTTATAGTGGAGAGGTAGAACTATTACAAGCTTATGGTAGAGAATGGACTAAGAAGATATTATAGTGAAATTATCCCAAGATAACTGAGTGGAGAGTTAAACAGTTTCCTTTGAGAGAAATCTCTTTTGCTCAATCTCTTAGATTAAATTCTTATAGTGTTTATTTTCTTAACGATCTTTTAGTCTGCTATAGTTGATTTCTGAGAAAATGGTTTTACCAATTTCCTACTCTAATTTTTAAACATGGTCGGTATTTTCTTTTACACTTGTATCTCTTTGACTTTTATAAGCTTTGTCCAAGAGTACAAAGGTCTAAGTGTGGGAGAATTTGATTGAACTCAAGTTTTCTATATCAATTAGTGACAATTTCATGGTTTCTATTATATTTCTTGGCTCTTATTTTCAGATTTTGTGCTTAATTTAACTCTTGAGTGCTTGTCTTGAATTAATGTATTTTGAGGGAAAAATTGTCACAAATAATAAGTAATTGCACTTAATTGATTTTCTTAGAACAATTGACACTACAAACTACTACTTTTCATTACACGAGATTCATGAAGTAGAGCCAAGGAGTGAAGAAAAAAGCACAATCAACAAGTCAATGAGTGCAACAGGCAAGTTTGTCGCGGCGACATTGACGTTTCACCGTAGCGAAACCTGAAAATCTACTAAAGAGACCTTCGGGACAAGTTCACCGTGGCGAGGATGATGTTTGCGTCATGGTGAAAGCTAAAGTTGCTTAAATAAATCTTTTGGGAAAAGTTCAGCGCAGCGAACCTTCGAAGACCCGAACCATTTTTGAAAGTTTTACCCACTGTGCAAACCGGGCTCGCAAAACTATTTTGAAAAAAAACCTATTTCAGGATAAAAAGGAGAGCCGACACCTCCAGCTACATATTCCATCATCTAAGACAACTACAACGTCAAGCACACCATCGTCTTCTCTCCTTCATACCATTTTCTTTTACTTTCCACCGTCGATTGCTGTCATGGTTTATCTCTAGTGGGTTCTCGGTTATGAACTCTCTTGGAGCTATGCGTGGCTAGGCACCTTTCTTCTCTTGAAGATGTAGCAATGGCTTGAGTTCAACGGGCTTAAAAGGGGAGTAGCTTAATCTATATTTAGCTATGATTTATAAACTCCTAGGTTTAGTATTTGTAATTTGTAGTTGAACATTCTTGATTAGAGTTTAATCAAGTGTTGGATATTAAATGTGTTGTTAGGATTTGTTGATGTAGAACTTTGAGCCTAAATATATGAAGTCTTATATATTCTATTTGTGATCTTGTTGAATCTCTTTTATCTTGCATAGTTATGTTTGATATTGAGTTGATTTTAGATATCAAAGTCACTTGTTGCATTGACTTACCCACTACACACACTAAAGGCATTTAACAAGATCTTAAGAAATGGAGTTCATTGATTAAGACCTTAGACTTAAAGAGTTCTTTAAGGTTTACCATTTGAAACTTAGTGATTTCTACTCCCATCAAAAATTGATTTCGAACTATGATAGCCAAAGCTCGTTTTTAAGAGGATACTATCAGCATTTGATAATTGTCTTTAATTTACTATTTTCCTATTCCCAAAAATCCATAAATACTTTTTACAAATTTTTTCCTTATAATTCAATTTCATTAGTTAATGTTCCAAAAGATCAAAACCCTCTCCTTACTAATTTAGCTTGTATTTCATGACATATAGGTTAGCTTAGGTCCATTTGTTTAGGTTCCGATTAAGTGAGACGACCCGAGGTTGCATCTTATATTGCAATTCTTGGATTATATTTTATATTTTTTTTATTTGACCTCTAAGGGAAAGAACTAAAGGTCCAAATCAAATGCCTTGAAGAAACTAAAACAAGAAGGTTCGGTAAAAGACTATGTTAAGTCTTTTAGTTCTCTATTACTTGATATTGAAAACATGTCAAATGAGGGCAAGCTCTTCAACTTTTTGTTTAGGTTACAACCGTGGGTGCAAATTTAATTATGGAGGCAAAATGTGAAGGACGTGGTTAGTGCAATCACGGTTGCTGATGCCTTGGTGGACTTTCGAGGGATGAAGGAAACTAAGGCAAGCTCCTCAAATTTTGTGAAGGGCAAAGGCCATGCTCAACAGGAGAATATCGAGGGAAAGAAGAAGAAGGATTCTAAGAAGGGAGACTTTAAGGGGAAAAGCAAGGAAAATGGTGGCTCCGATAGTGGGGAGATATCCTCCAAAAAGGGCAAGATTGCTTGTTATCTATATGGCGGATCACATTATACAAGAGAATGTCCAAGGAAAGAAAAGTTAAATGCCCTGATAGTCGAAGAAGAAGAAGAATCTTCAGATGATGCGGCACTAAATCCGATTGTGTTATTGAATACGGTTAGTAAAGAACCTAATCCCTATGATGATTTGATGTATGTGAGAATACAGGTTAATAGGATAGAGGTGACTGTGATGGTAGATACCGGTGCGTCAAATTCCTTCGTGGCAGAAAGGATGGTGCGCAAGTTGGGGCTTAAAGTGTCCGAGACTCTGACAAAGTTAAGAACCCCTACGGTTAAGGCATAAGCAGTGATGGGAGCTACTTACAACGTCCCAATGAGCATAGGGATTTGGCGTGCCAAGATGAATTGCATGGTCGTACCACTTGAGGATTTCAAAATGATATTAGGGATCGACTTCCTTTAGGCAACAAAGACGGTGTTGTACCAAAGTTTGGGAGGTATGATGGTTATGCATGATAAAAAATCCTTCTTTATTAATTATTATAGATTTATTAGTAGGACGAAGGAGACTACAACACTTGTAGCATAAGTGTCGACTATGATCATTGAACAGAAGCCAAACTATGCTTGAGAAAGCCCGAAACAGAAGGCAGGTGCATATCATTGCTAAGATCGCAGAGGATCAAAGTGACAGGGAAAACTCAACAGATGGAGCTTTTCTCAACATGTCTTTGGTGGGCGCGGTGAGCCTTTAGAAGGCGAGTCCAAGAGGAAACAAAGACAACCCCGATGGATTGGGACAATGATTCTTGGCTGAAGTGCCAATCGATATGAACACTTGCTACTGTCTTCAAGAGCTAACTAAGGAGTCTTCGAAGAAATCACTCATGGAGGAGTGCCAACAGGCTAATTCAACGAGAGTGTAGAATCCATCTAATGGGGGTGGTTTGTTAGACCCTTAAACTTCGAAGCACTTCTCAGTGACCTTCACGATGCGCCTTAGTCAGAAGGTTAGCTGGCTTACACGCATGAGGGAGGCATGTAAAAACACTAAGGAAAATATGCATAAGTAGGATCAGATTTAGTACAAATTTTGGTAGAGTCTCGGACCTTGTGGAGATTGACTCGACCCAGGCTAAGGACTTGATGGACCAAGAACTTGGCCTATGCTCGGATGAATGGACCACGACTAGCGAACTTATTGTCGAAAGCATTGGATCAGGCTAGTGTGCTATATGGGCTTCGCCAAAATCACACTACATCATTAGCGGATAGAGATTGTGGGGAGATCTTCGATGATGTGGCGACAAATAGGAGCTGGAGTTGCAGTGGGACTTAACATCTAAAGATAATGGAGATCTTTAAGGATAAGGGTGCTAGTTTCTTATTTGAATGTAAACTCTATCTTTCTGTTATTTTGTAGATTCTATCTTATTAGTTAGAGTCCTCTTTAGATGGGGTGTCATCTAATTGGTCCACGTGATATAATCTGATAGAGATAGACGTGATCTTAGCACGATCTTAGGTAGTTCAGTTTAAGTGGGATTCTAAATGTAACTTGGCTTCTAAGTTAGAGTGCCTATATATAGCTCATTCTAGTTTTGCTCTCCCCATTCAGTCAGAGAGAGTATTCCTTATATTCTTTTGAGGGAAAGTAATATAAATCTTGGTTTTACCTTATCTCTCTTGTTTCCTTGTTGCCTTTATTTTCTTATTGCTTCCGTAGCATTGTTTCTTTGAGTGTACAAGGTAAGTACTTCGAGGGTCATTGAAGGCTAAAGTCTTATTTAAGCAGACCTAAGTGAGACTGCCATGCAAAGGGTGTTGGCAATTAACTTTGGTAAAAGTTTGAGTCCCAAGGTGACCTTTGTATCATACCAAGGGGAAGAAAAAGAAGGATTCCAATAAGGGAGACTTCAAGGGGAAAAGCAACAACCCCTCACGCGTACGCTAAATGCATAAGGCATCCCACAGACACTTGAACACCTTTTTAGCGTATGTAATTCACATGCTTTTTCATAACAAACACACCTAATGCTTACGTTCAATACATGTGCCAAATATACAAAGGTGCCCACCGCTTTAGGTGTGTGTGCCATATACACTAGACACGTGTGTAACGTTGGATGTCTGCATGCATTAACTATCTGTCGTGCATGTAATGCATGTGCTAGATGCTAGCGCTTCCCAATGAGTTTAATCACTTGGAATAGGTGATTTCCAATTACTTTTTTTGTAGATTTTTTTTTAATTTGACAATTTTTTTGTCAAAAAAACCTTAAACTCGCTTTCTCACTTGTTTTCTTATGCAATACTTGTACAAAACCAATCCAAATAGCAAATGTCTAATTTATACAAGCAAAATAGCTTAATTCTTTGATTTCCTTATAGAGAAACTTGAAATTTTCCGTTCAAATTTATACAATCATAAAATTGCTCTGATACCACATTTTAGACATAACACGAATCTTAGTGATTGGCCCATGATCAAGCATGAACTTATACAAATAAATATAATGCAGAAAATTACATGTTTTGTTGTCCTTTACTTGATGAATAAGTTGCTGAATCACTTAAGCAAACAGTTGGGTTGTTTGAACAAGCTCCTCGACGTATAAACAAGTTGTTGAAAGTTTTATAACGTTATGCCTTTAGTATCTTTCTACACCTTTCTTAATGCGCAAACACAAATTTACTTAAGCAAGTTGCATGAGACCTTAACAATTATTTATAGTAACCTTATCAAGCCTTCTTATCATATAACTTAATAAATAATTAGCCCATACTAATAAGGGCATATTTTTCTTATTAAAATTTAGCCTATTTAACTAAATTCTTTATTGGACTTCTTTATTATCTTTAATCCTGATCAAATTTGATTTTCTTAGCCTTAATTTCTATAAAAACTCATAATTTTTCAAAAGGAATTTAAAATTCCAACATGTTTAGCATTGCAAGAGCTGATAATATAGTGTTAATGTGTTGTAATTTTATTTCTATTTTTTGTAGTTTTTAGTTTTCATTTTAGTTTTTAAATTTTCTTTTTGAACAAAATAATTTTTATTGTTAATATTA
>JANIHZ010000209.1:29729637-29740695 GCA_027478365.1 Erythroxylum rufum | reverse complement strand
TCGTTTTTGCTTAGCTAGTATTTTATGTAATTTTGGATTTTGGGTATTGATTATGGCTTGGAAGGCCATTAATGTATGGTAGGCATGTATTCCATGATGGATATGGATTATGAAATTATGTATTGATTTTGAGGTATTTTTGTAAGCAATTAATTTATGAGATGTATGGATTATGAAGATTTAAGAAATTGTGTATGGATTTGAGATATAGATTTGTGTATGATTATGGATTATCAATTGGAACTATATGTGAATATGAATGCAATTGAATTCTGATTCTGGATTTTGATTAAGATTATTGAAGTGCTCGGTATAGATTTGGTTTGTTTGTGTTGGTTGATGTTGAGATTCCGGACGGGTGGTCCGATAACTTTGTGTGTTTTGGTTTGGTATATAGAAGTGTACTTTGAACCCTTTGCAGGTTTTAGGTTCTTAGAAGTACAGCCGTTATGCTACCCAATTTTTGTGAAATTGGGTGGGGGCTGGTTTGTATATAAGTTTTATGTGAGAAATTATGGTTAATAGAATGATAGGATTTTTGATTAAATTAATGAGTTATGAGATATGATAGATTTTGAAGAAATAAGTTTTGTTTGAGGATCAATTTTCCAAATGGGCAACTTAAGTGCTTAGTTTGAGATTGAATAGGTTAAATTTTTTTTTTACACCGATTCGGATTGGTTTAGTCTTAGGGTTTCCAACGCAACGTGACGTTTGTCTAAAAGTTTTTGATTCGCAGGTGTCGGATATTCGTTTCATTTTCGTTTCCTTCGATTTCGCTTTCGAGTTTAGGATCTGAGCCTTTCGATTCGCTTTCGGATCCGTGATTGTGTTTCCGATTTATGACCTCCGATTTGATTTGTATTTTCGCTCTTTGTTATTCGTTCGCTTTTGATCTGTTCTCCTTTTTGTTTTCCGTTTCTTTTCGGTTGGGGTCCGGTCCCGAGATCGGGTCCCAACATATATTATCCATGATCTTGGCCAATTTAGAATCCCATTATGAGATCCCATATCGGTTGGAGAGGGGAACGAAGTACACCTTATAAGGGTACAGATACCTTTCCCTTATAGACGCGCTTTCTATGGCCTAATGTACCGGATCCCATCGAAACTCTGAGGTTAAATGTGCCTGGGTGAGAGTAGTTCTAGGATGGGTGACCTTCTGGGAAGGCCTTGGGAAAAGCAAAACTGTGAGAGCTTGGCTGGGCCAAGGCCCAAAGCGGACAATATCTGTGAGCGGGTGATCTAGGCTGTTACACCCATGAACTAGACTCATCTTGCTGAAATTCTAATAGGTCTTGATGTCCCATGTGAGTCCTTACATTGTTAGACCAACAGAAATTTATGTAGTTCTGCCAACCCGAATTGTATGTGTTCAAATACAGATGATGACTTTCCCGAGCAAATTGTGTCTCACTGAAGTCTGTAAAGGTCTTTTACTGCCTATAACGTGTTTCCTCCATCATCGTTCTTTCTATCTCTATTTGACATTTAACTTTTGCAGATTCCTCATTGTTTCCTTGTGATGTCCAAATTGATGTGTCTTCTACTTTGCGCTTAAACTTCCATATCTTTTTTCTTTCTTTATTTTTTTAAATTTCTTATGATTGGGTACCAAAATCACAAGAGATGGTGAAAATTTCGTAGATTAAAAGAATTAAACTAATCTTACAAACTCCCTGGCCACAGGCCCCCAAACTTGGTGATGGGCAAGTTTTACAATTTATAAGCCCTCAAAATATTACAAGCGAACAAGTTGTAGGTGTAGTATGTGAGGTGTCGATCCCTCGAGGAGTGGTGAACTAATTCAATTCTAAGTTATCTAAGGCCATAAGAATTATGAAAATGAAAATAAAAGTAGGCAGAAAAGTTACATGTGAAGATAATTGGCAGAAAATTAATTTGTAAATTAACAATAATAGAAATTAAATTGATTTATACTAAATTCACAATGAGAAATCACACAAGAAGAAGTTCCAAATTATGAGAAAGGGGGGTTTTTTTAATCATTAATGCTAACCTAGTCATTTATGTGTTAATGAGGTGTCAGTTTTAGACTATCGAAGGGAGGATTACTCTCTCCTAAGTTATAATCACAAACCCTAATTAATAATCCCTAATTAGGTTAAATACCGAACATGTAATCTCTTAATTATGAATACCTCCAACCCTAATTAGTTCTTAAGCTTTCTAAAAAACAACCAGGTCTCACACAATTTCTCTCCGTATAATAACTGATTTGATTAATTGTGTGGTTTATTGGATAGCTTAACTCTCATTAACCCAACTCAATCATTTTGCATTCGATTCACTCTCTCAATTTATTACTGAAGCATGAATTATAACCATTAATCACAACACCCAAATGATTAAACACAAAAATTACTAGATTAACATTAAATCAAGACAAAATACCTAAAGAAGATTAGAACATCATGATCAAACCCAAATCCATCAACATATTCATATCCATATCAACATTCAAAGAAAAGAACACAAAGATGAATGAAATACACTTTTGAAGGGGATCGAGATTCCTCGGGAAAGCAGCAGTAGTAGAAGCCGGCTCTTGTCTCCTCTTCTCTCTCTTCTTTTTCTGCCTTTTTAGAGTTTCCCAAAAGTGGCAAATTGGAAAGCTCCTTTAGGGTTTCTTCTTTATCCTTTTTATACTTTTTTCTATTCTCGACAACCCTTTGGTTTTTTAGGGTCTGAAAAGTCCCTCAAAAACTTAAATCCGGAGGTTGTTGATAGCATATCGCTAACTACCAAATAATAAATTTCTAACTACCAAACTATGCAGTGAATGGTAAGCTAGGGTCAAACCACATAGAGCTGGGATGCAAATGCTATTTCAAATGTTGTAACAAAAGAAAACAAAACACCCTGAAATGATGAAGACGAGATAGCTAATATGCAATGAACGTAACTAAAAAGACAAGCACAAAGCAAATTTAGAAAAGTCTAATAACAATGGTAAGGAAGTGGGTTGTAGATATGTTTAGGATTCCAAGATATTCATTGATATTTGAATCTAAATAAAAGGTACTCTCATCATGGTGTTAGCCTATGGACTCGATTAATCTCTCGAAATTTCTTTTAAATAGGCAAAATTAATAAGCTCTAGAAATGCCCTCGATCTCAACTGTAACTTAGAATAGGCTCTCTAAGGTCAATAGCGAAGATGCATTAGGTACTAAGAAACAACTAACTTAGGCCACCTACTCATAAGCTCAGAAGGTGTAACCTAATGGTATAGGATCCTAGATTAGTTGATTAAGTATCTTGACATATTTAACTAATCTATTGCTACTTCCAGGAATCACTATGGATTATCACATATCATAAGCTCAACCCTAGCCTTCAAATTAGAAAATTACCTAAAGGGTGATCAAACCTACAAGCAATTTCTAATTCATGACATTTATCATAAATCCCAAACCAACCTAGACCTACAAGTACCAATTCAAGAGAAGTCCAACTCCATTCTCACAATTTCCATCCCTTCATCCTTATAATATCTCTAAACCCCTAAGTAGTCTAGCCACACATGTTCATATCAAGCATAATTGATATTAAATAAACAAAACCCATAACATAATCATTAAACATTCAAACACCAAATAAATTCAGATCTATAAAAAAACACATAAATAAACTCAAACATCCAAGATTAAAACTGGAAAGTTACAGAAATAAACATTGATTGATATATCATATATCATAAAGGTTCATTACAAAATTCACGAGTTTCAACTATAAAATCCATCAAACATTCATTGTAAATATTCTAGCACATGTAAAAACGTGATTAACACTAAGAAAGCTATAAAATAATGTAATTAATAGATTAAGACCTATCAAAATAAAGCATTGAAATGAAATAAACTAGCTAAACATAAACAAAATAACAAAAACTTCTCTACTCCTTCCTTCTCTTTTCTTAAAGTTTTACAAAAGTGGCAGATTGTGTAGCCTCCCTCCTAGGTCCTCCTTTCTTTCTTTATGTATTATGTTCCATTTAGGGTAAAACCTAGGATTTTTCTCTGCCTCAAAAGTCCAAAAAGCCCCTAAAAGACTTAAGTTTAGAAGGTAGTCCGCATCTGTCAATGTGCAGGCCACGATCGTAGCCTTTAATGCACAATCGTGGCTAGTTTATTTACTCTCTGTCACGATTATGGCTGACTCCCTACAATCGTAGCCCTGTGCTCAAGCTTGTAGCCATGATCGTGGCCCTGGGTTATTTCCAGGGTCTTCTCAGATTCTCCTCCGAATGCCCTTGATGATTTCTCCTCCATAGATGACTCTCCAAACTTTGTCAAACTTCTTCCTTTTAGCATATATTTGTGTTCACTCCTTTAATCTCTATATAAACATAAGATGAACATAAATTAAGTATTTAAACACAACAATAGGATTAAAAAGACATTGAAATGCATAAGAAAACATAAGATGATTCAATCCTATCAGTTGTCCATGTTTGTCCTCACGCAAGTCACGGTCGTGGCACTTGATTTTCCTTTCTGTCACGATCGTAGCAGACCAGACCATGATCATGGCACCTTCTATTTGGTTCCGTCACGATTGTGGCTCATTGGCTATGATCGTGGCCCTGGGTTTGGCTCCTAGCCTTATCAGAATTTCCTCCATTCTTCGATATTTGCCCTGAAATACTAGAAAACACATTAAGGCATCTCAAACACATAAAATTGAAGCTTAATCGAGTGCTCTAACCCACAAAACACAAATATCTAACTAACTAACATAACCCCTAACCTAAACATGCACTAATCGTTCAATTTAACAACTAAACATATACTAAACTACCTACTAAAACATTATGCAGTCTACCATTATCAACATCCACACACTTAAGCTTTTGCTTTTCCTTAAGCAAAAACAAACAAGCAAAAAATAACACACCATACACAAACAAAAAAACACACTATATGCAATAATAGGACAATGGCATTAAACTTCATGAAACAAATTTAACTACAAACATCATCCCTCAATTTGTTCTAACTTATTAACTTGTGAAATCTGTGTCTAAGTACTTCGGACTAAATATACATACTAATCAAGACTTAATGTCACATTCATTTTCTCCTCTCACTTACACACATACATTGATAATTATTCGATCACTCAAAATTGTAATTATCCTTAAGTGACTTTTCATGAAAATTTAAGCTATTCATTAAGATCGGTAGGATTTATGAACTAACACACTATTTTTATTACTTTTAATTGACATGAACCTATCCTTTTGAAGCGAAAGCAAGCATTTTCGATGAATGTCCTCCGGTTACTCAACTAGGTCATGTTTTTATTAAATAGTTTGGTTAGAATGTAATTATAGCCTTTTAACACGAAGGCAAATATTTGTAATGAATATCCCCCGGTTACTCAGCTTCATCATATTCTCAACTAGCTACTAACTCTATTTATAACCCGGTTTGTTTTAAAAAAGGGACAGCAAAATAGTTATTAATTAAACAGAACATACATTTTTTTAATTTTATTGCCTACCTCATTTCTTTAGTTAATCATTCTCATGAAAATGTACTAACAATACTACGTATTAGATATCCTAATTAATATGCATATTTGACTGAAATAACCTAGAACACTAATTTCACAAATTATTAAATCTTTGCAACCTAAAAGACTATGTTCAAAGCTAAATTGATTCCATTAAGTCCCAGCCATTGAGACATTCACACAAATCACACCATGCAATCCTAAACAAAACTCACATACAACATGAAAATTCATATTCAAATAAAAAAGCATATAATGTATATAACCCTCCCCACACTTGGACAACACATTGTCCTTAGAGTGAAAAGAACAAACAAAAAATTATAAGGTGGGAATAAAAATAACGAAACATGAGAAACATGAGAACAATTAAAACTAATAATAAAATAAAAGACAAGGGTTAAAATGTAGAACTCGTCATAGTGATTGAGGTGGTGATGGTGATGGTGTTGAGACTAAATCCACTTGACATCGAGATTGCTTTCCTTTTTTATAATTGATTCAAAAGAGTAAGAGAATTAGCAATCCAACCTATTCCAAATCATTAAGAATTATTAATGCAATTTAAACGAATCTAACTACACACAATTTAAAGCTAACTACTAAACGTTCCAATTTATAGTCATTAGCTTGACCCTGCATCCTTTAAAACTCAGTCGGGATCAATTATGAGTGGCTTGCTTCCACTCGTGTTGCCTAATTTTAGCTTTATAGCATGTAAATAAGCTATACATTGTAAGATAATCAAAAGGACAATATTGATAAAATTAAGGAAACCAATCAAGTTTAACAATGTCCTTTTCACTAACAAACTGTCAATAAAATAGGAAATAATGAAACTCCCTAAATCTTTTGTTGAATCTAGCAGTTTTTCCTATAAGAGGGTGATATGTTCTTGTTCTTCCACATTCACTCTTGTCTCCTCTTCTTCTTTCGCTCCATGAACAAAGACTTCCTTATGTTCTTCAAGTTTTATGTCTATTGTCATATGTTCTTCTTCTTCTTGCTCCTTTAATGATTCAACCACATCAATTTTCATGAATGAGTCACCCTCTCTCTTCTTATCTTGGTCTTCTACAAGGTGGGATTCAGCTTGTTTTTTTGTTGGTGCATCTAGCTCTTTCCCACTCCTAAGTGTGATAACTCACACTGCTCTCTTGGATATACTTCGATATTGCTCATACAGTTTTCCACACTTCTCTTGCAAAATTCACAGGAAAGTTATCTCAATTGAAGCTTTAAGTTGTGAATAGAAGAGGCATGGTCTTCTATTACTTGCTCAAACTTCTCTTCCAGTCTCTTCTGGGCCTTTTCCTTATTTATGAGCTTATCTATGATCTTATCCAATTTAGAATCCCATGAACTAGACTCATCTTGCTAAAATCTTAATAGGTCTTGATATCCCATGTGAGTCTTGACATTGTTAGACTAGCAGAAATCTGGGTAGTTCTGCCAACCCGGATTGTACATGTTCAAATACAGATGATGACTTTCCCGACCAAATTGTGCCTCATTGAAGTCTGCAAAGGTCCTTTGCTCCCTATAATGTCTTTCCTCCATCATCGTTCTTTCCATCTCTTCTTTGCTCCCTATAATATGTTTCCTCCATCACCGTTCTTTCTATCTCTTTTTGACATTTAACTTTTGTGGATTCCTCATTGTTACCTTGTGATGTCCAAATTGATATGCTTCTACTTTACGCTTAAACTTCCTTTTCTTCTTTCTTTTTTATTCTTTTTAATTTCTTGTTATTGGGTACCAAAATCACAAGAGATGGTGAAAATTCCTTATACTAAAAGAATTAAACTAATCCTACTAACTCCCGGCCACAGGGCCCAAAATTTGGTGATGAGAAAATTTTACAATTTATAAGCCCTTAAAATATTGCAAGCGCACAGGTCATAGGTGTAGTATGTGAGGAGTCGATCCCTTGAGGAGTGGTGAACTAATTCAATTGTAAGTTATCTAAGGCCCTAAGAATTATAAAAATGAAAATAAAAGTAGACAGAAAAATAAACACGTGAAGATAATTGGCAAAAAATTAATTTGTAAATTAACATAAAATGAAATTAAATTGAGCTATACCAAAGTCATATTGAGAAATTACACAAGAAGAAGTTCCAAATAATGAGAAAGGGAGATTTTTTTCTATCATTAATGTTAACCTAGTCATTTATGTGTTAATGAGGTGTTGGTTCTAGACTATCGAAGAGAGGATTACTCTCTCTCAAGTTGTAATCACAAAACCTAATTAATAATCCCTAATTAGGTTAAATATCGAACATGTAATCTCTCAGTTACGAATAGCTCTAACCCTAATCAGTTCTTAAGCTTTCTAAAAAATAACTGGATCTTACACGAGATTTTTCTCTGTATAATAGTCGATTTGATTAATTACGTGGTTTATTAGATCGCTTAACTCTCATTAACCCAACTAAATCATTTTGCATTCGATTCACTCTCTCAATTTATCAACGAAGCATGAAGTTACAACAATTAATCACAATACCCAAATAATTAAATACAAAAATAATTAGATTAACATTAAATCAAGTCAAAATCCCTAAAGAAAATTAGAACATCATGATCAAACCCAAATCCATCAAAATATTCATATCCATCTCAACATTTAAAGAAAAGAACACAAAGATGAGTGAAATACACTTTGGAAGGGATTAGGATGCCTCGAGAAAGCAACAATAGCAGAAGTCGGCTCCTCTCTCCTCTTCGTCCTCTTCTTAGAGTTTTCCCAAAAGTGGCAGATTGGAAAGCTCCTTAGGGTTTCTTCTTTATCCTTTTTATACTCTTTTCTACTCTGGGCAACCTTGGGGATCTACGTTTATCCTTACGAGCCACGATGGTGGCATTTGATTTTCCTTTTTATCATGATTGTGGTAGAACAAGCCGCAATCGTGATGCCTGCTATTTGGTCATAATGGTGGCTTACACAATCGTGGCCCTGGGTTTGGCTCCGGGCCTTCTCTGAATTTTCTCCATTCTTTGATATTTACCCTAAAACACTAGCAAACACATCAAGGCACCTCAAACACATAAATTTGAAGTTCAATTGCGGGCTCTAACCCACAAAACACAAATATCTAACTAACTAATATAATCCTAAGCTAAACATGCACTAATCATTCAATTTAATAACTAAACACATGCTACACAACTGACTAAAACATTATGCAATCTACCACTATCATTTACAATATCACAAGCAAACATACTTGAGTTGGTTTCTTATTTGAGGCTTCTATACATTGTTTTTATTGGTTAATATTTCTCAATATGTAGCTACTTTATGAGTATTATCAAGGGCACTCATTCGACTTTTTTAGGTACTAATGTCATTTCCCTCAACTACATTGCACATTAAGTTTTGGGAGATTTTTATTCAAAACTTGCCAATAACTTTATATTATTGTGTGATAGAAAAAAGGGCCACAAAATACTTTTCTCTTTCCTTTATAACTCTAATGAGAAACCTTTTCTTGTTAGGCTAAAATTTTTATGCTGCAAGAGTTTATAGTCTCACAAATAAGTTTTGGAATGACAAATTTCTAGGATTAAAACGTATGGATCTAGGAAGATTTGAAAAAATTGTCTTCATGAAAGCTGTAGATCTTTCTTTTAGCTTTCCATTGATGTAAAATTTGGAATTTTTGAGGCTCTAGATCAAAAGTTATAGAAGTTGGAAGTTGGGAATGCAACTTAGATTGAAGGGGGATTGTCGTTATCGTGCAAATGCACGATAGCGACTTTAGAGAGTTAAGAGTGAATGTAACTATCGTGCACATGCACGATAATGACACGATAGCGACTTTGGAAGGGGTTAAAAGCGACTTAGGAGGCTTAAAGACGAGTGTTGTCCACTGCATGAGAAATTTGGCAGTAGAGTTTGGGTGAATAAACTTCAGGAATGGGTTAGATGAAAGATTGGTGAATTAGAAAATTACAAAAAAATATGGACCATTTACGTTGCTTGGTGTTTTGTTGTGCATTGTGCATGCATGAAAAAAAAGAGGTGTTAACAAAGGTGGACGTGAATAAGTGATGTTAAATGAGTTTAGAGCTAAGTAAAAGTTTCCGGTGCTTAAAATGGAAAGTGTAGGATATAATGTGAGTGCTGTTGAAAATGATGAAGTTGAAAACAAGAGTTATGAAAATAGAGTAGTGAGAGAAATATGAAAACACAGTAGTGAGAGAAAGCTTATGAGAAGTTTTCGATTTTGATCAACTACAATATGAGTTTACTTTTGATATGCTTAGAGGTTGTAATGGGTATGGAAAGACTGAATATATGAATTAGGAATGGAAAGATTAGTGGGAAGATACAGAAAATGAAAATAAAGAAATGGAAAAAAATACAGTAGAGAGAGATAGTGAATATGAGTTTCAGATTTTTAAGCCTTGGAGTATAAGTTTGATTCTGCTTTGTTTAAAAAGTGAATTTAGTAATGAAATTCATTATCAATAAGCTAGACGAATTTAATTTGGAAAAGAAAAAAAAATGAAGACTCAAGGAAGAAGAAGAATAGTGGAGAAGAAGGAGAGAATGCACCGTCGTGCTTACTTTTAAGATTCAAAATGGAAATGCACCGTCATACTTAGGCAAATTGCCACCATCGTGAGGAATAACCAAAAACGCATTATTTTGAGGATAATGGGTTTATACACGATGCTGACTTTGGTGATGAAAGTGGATTTGCACCCTCGTGCTTAACCACGATCGTGCATTTGAGTTTTTCCTTTTTACTGAACAGTCTTGTTTCTTTTGACCATAACTTCTTTTATAGACATCTAAATGACTTGATTCTTAAACCATTGGATTAAGAAGACATTTTTCTACCTCTCCAAAAAAATTGGTAGAATTCCTAATTTATTTGGAAAAGATTGATTGAACGAAAGTGAGGGAATCGGTTGGAATAGTGAACTAGTGTTGTTTAACTGAACATACTTTGTTATTTTAAATATATATGGATCTGTAGGTTTCCAAATGAGATGATTTTTAATTTAGAGTAAATTAGATACATAGGGCTACAAATCATCTAAAGAAGTCGAATTTTGACCTAGTCTCTAAGATGTTTAAATTCTGGATGGAAGTTATGCATAGTATATTGTTTTGGACAAGAGCAGTCCGAAAATGTTTGAAGTATATCTTTCCAATCACTGAACCAAATTGGATGATTTTGGTGTCAATGGAAACATAAGACATATGGGAACATGTTTCTGGAAGAAAGTGTTGCAAAATGACTTCACTATCGGGGTCAGAAAGAACATACAAAGTTAACCCGAAATGATGTTTTTATGAAAAAATCTGGAAGTGATTTAATGGGTTATGATTTCAATGTTTTTATTAAGTAATAAACTTAAGTATAAATCATACTTAAGTGAGTTTTAATAAAGGGAAGTGAATAAGTAGTCAAGAACTAGACAAGTGTCCAAGCTTTAAAGTTAAGCTTTATTAACCTTGAAAGACAAGTTACGGTACTTGTCTTTATCTCTCTCAAAGTT
>JANIHZ010000209.1:29702410-29720661 GCA_027478365.1 Erythroxylum rufum | reverse complement strand
GATTTTGCAATTTTTCGATAGGTATGTTGGGAGTTATGAATTGTTGACTATTGACTGGTTATGTGCATTTTGGTGAACCTGGCCAAAAATGTAGGCTTTGTGAGTATTGTGATTGGAAGCAAATTTAGAGATTTCTGTGATTTGAATTGGCTCAAGAGATCCTCTGGAAAGTTGTAGAGGAAGAAAGTATCTTGAAAATGAGATATAGCTTGTTAATTTTGGAAGTCAGAATTGAGAGTTGTGAATTTGCAAAAACTGAACCTAAGTTAGGTCATTGGCTAGTAATCAAGACAGCCACTTGTATGGCAGTTTTGCATTAGTTAGTGATGGAATTGGCTTTGAAGCCCTTCATGAGAAGTGTAGTATTGTGTTTGATCTTTCCAGGGGTATAACATATGCAATTTTTCAACATTGGAGCAAGGAGATATGATTTTTAGAACATTGGTGTGCTGTTCAGGTCAAATGTAGGGGCAACATCATTCATTGAATTTTCTGACCCATTTCGCAATTGAATTGGACTTTTTGTTATTCAGGAAAGTTTTAGGACATGTTTTGATCTTTCCTTGGTCATAAAACTTGTAATTTTTGGCTAAGAGAATGGGGCGTTATGGATTTTACAAAATGCTGCACTGAATTGGGCAATTGTATATAGGCAGTGACTTTGAGTGTGTTTTTGACACCCTTAGAAAGTGAATTTAATTTTTGTGCATTTCATGAAACTTGTAGAGTTTTTCGTAACCTTTCCAACGAGCTATCATTTGTAAAATTTAGATGTGTGTACAAAGAGATAACTAGATTTGAAATTCATATGGAAAAAGGAAAAAGGGAAAAGGGAGGAAGAGCATGAGAAGTCACGGTCGCGAAGCATCTCGCGATCGCGAGATAGGGATTTCAGAAACTCGCGATCGCGAGAAGGCATGTTTGACTCGCAGGTGCGAGCCGTAGCACTCGCGAAATGGCGTTATCTCTGACGACTCACGATCGCGAGCGGCTTGTTTTGGTCGGACGCTTGCCTCTCGAGTGCGACTCCTCGCGAGTGCGAGGCAGGCGGTTTTTTCGCCGGTCGCGAGCGCGACGCTTCTCGCGACCGCGAGGAAGCAGCTGGACTTTTTATTTTTTATTTTTTTTATTTATTTTGGTCTTGCTTTCTTTTATTTATATCTTGTCCGTCCGACATCCGATTGACCCGATTCTTGAGGCATCGGACTTGTAGAATATTTAATTTCATTTTATGAGAAATTGGAAATTTTTGGACGTGAAATTGACGTGAGTCCGGGTAATTGTTTCCTGATCAGTGTTTTATTAAATTGTGGACCTATAGAGGTCCGAATTGCGTAATTTCAGTGTCGTTAGATTTCTAAGTTTTAGACGGAATTTTGTGATGGAAAATTTTGGATTAGAGCCGGGAATATCATGAACATGCATAGTACACATTTTAACTGCCACATGTGCATCATTCAATAGAGCTGATTGAACAATTGATCGTATTTATATTCTTTGTTCATTATAGAGGCACATTTGGAGCGTCGACCTACCGACGCGGCAGAGACTTCCCGGCATTAGCTCGAAAGTTATAGGTGAGTGACTGAGATGGTTTTTCTCAATGAGTATATGCTTACTGTGATGTGACAATTGTGAACTGCTTGTTGTTACTGTAATTAATTGCTTTGCCTATTGTTTGTGATACATCGATCGTGAAATTGGACATATGCATTTCATACACGAATGCGTGAACTGTTAATAACAGTTGTGACCGGAGTAGCCACTGATACTAAAAAACAGCTTCGAGCTCGATGGGAAGTAGTGCATACCCTGAGGGCTCTCCTACTCCCGAGACGCGTCTATTATTTAAATGGGACTGATCAGGCACTCGGTCACAACACCAAAATAAAGCATGAAAGAGTCACATATGCATTGCATACACAATTGACTGAATATTTGTGTGTATATGGGAAAGAGGCAAGAATGCCTTGTAATTTGGTGACTTATTGTACTTCTGCGTTTAGTACTGTGAAATAAATTGTCTGTGATTCATCTGTGTGCTGCATGAATTGGGCGAACCATCGATGATGGTTCCTCACTGAGTTCGCAAACTCACCCAAAATTGCAACCCATTTTTTTCAGGATCGAGTGTAGACCCTTAGCTCCAGAGAGACCGTTCGAGCCGTGTAGAGTTGACTGGCAAGAGAGGCTATGGCTCACAGGTCGGTCAGCTGGGATTTTGTGTTTGGGTGACCTAATTAGGACTGTTATGTTGTCTTGATGTATATAGTAGTTTGTATAAATTTTCAGAGCGATATACAGACTGAGAATACTAACAGTTATGTAAATTACAAAGTTGATGAAATGGGATGGAAACAGTTTGGTTTTGAAAAGTTTCAATGTACTATTAATGTTTTATTCTTGTGATGCCATGAGGAGTATAGTGTTGTATGTCTGTAGTTCTCTCTTATCGTAGAATACGTACCGGAATAACCTACGGGCGTTCCGGTAGGTACTCTACGGTAAGGGGGCGCTACAATTTCTCTATGTAATAGGCGTGTGAAATAGAGTAGTTGCATAAGTGCTTCCTGGTAACATCATGAAGCATAAGAAAAAATTGCCCTTCTCAACACAAAGATTCACCTTTTTCAGTTCATCATGAAAGCAAAGAAGTAGATGGGTGTGAGAAGAGACAAACCTCTCAACTCCTTAGTAGGAAAATTGTGACTTGAAGCAATCAAAAGTTGGGAAAGATATGAATAGTTCGTAATAATCTTACCTTATGAATCAATCTATCGTCAATAATCGAACTACTCAACTTCTTAAACAACTCATAAAGAGATTTTTAAACATAAAAATCTTAAGTACTAATTACATAATTGTTCTTAACTTAGATTATATGAAAACCATGTAGATTTTGTTTTTTTAAAAATGCTTAACCAAAAGCAAACGACGACATTTACAACTAAAATTTACTGACGGAATTTACCGACAAACTACCATCGATAAACTCAAAACTCATTTTCTCTACTAAGCATTCCCACTTTCTTTACCAACTGACATTTTTTATCGTTGCTATATTCCGTCGAAAAATTTGTCTGGTTGATTTTCCTCCATATTTACTGACGGAAAATTTTTCATTGCAAATTGAAAATTTTCCCAACAATTGTACCGATGGAACATGATTTTCTATCTGTAATTTCCAACGGTTCCATTTTCGTCGATAATTGTCCATCGCTAATAACTAATTTTTTTGTAGTGTAAAATTAAAGATGACTCAGGTTCCACTGTTAAGAAATTAGTGCAAGATCCAATCCCACGCATAATGGAATAAGGAAAAAAATTCTTTGTTTGACTTTTCAAAGGCTAAGATTACTTCAAAATTTTATAATGTGTTTAATATATAAAACGTAATAAAGCATGAATCATAATTTGCACCTTATTATGAAGCTTGATTCTTTTCTTATCATTTGCATTGAAACTTTTTGAAATTGGTTGATTTTGACCATCCTTTAATGGTATATATAAATCATGTTGGGAGAACTCTACAAACATTATAGAGAGGGTTACATAAGAAGTTTTAACTCCATTAGAGCCTAAGCCTATTTATAAGAGGTTTAAGACATTTTTAGTAATTTAATTAAAAGAAAATTCTAGTTTTAGTTAAATTTTAACTATAATTATAATTAGTTCTTATTAAATAAGCCCAGATAAGATCCAATGTCTCATATTGGTTCTTATTTACTAAATATCTTATATATAATTAAAAAATTTCTCAAACTTTACAATTAAGTCTAACTTTATTGAAATACAATTTCTTTCTTCAATATGCTTTTTCTATGTGGCCCATTAAGTTCTCAAATTTGGCAATTGATATAAATTACAACCCTAAATTGTATTTGTAATTAGATAAATTAAACTCCTTTAATTTATCTTTAATTTTTTAATTAAACAATTTATATCCATACATAAAGCTTGACGTCTAGCAATACTTCATGACTACTCAAATATTTAGGATATCAAAGTTGTTTTTGACTAACCTTTTCTTGCATAATTTTTCGTATAATTTAATCCTTTCATCATACAATATTCTGATTAGACATAGAGCATAAAAATAATGTCTACTATATTTGAGACCAATCATATTAGTTCTCTACCATTAGTAATTTGTTCACAATTGTTTTAGTAGTGTTATTTACATCATTTGGACATGAAAAAAGGTAGAATCTTCAAAGTGGAGCGGTTAGAGTTCACCAATTTTAAAAAAATGATCTTTTTGAATGGATAAGGGAACTAGTCTTGAGAAAATGATTAGAAACTTTCTTAAGTCCACCTATGGCAGCAAGTTGTAGCTTATCGTGAAATTGCCAACAACAGTAAACTCCAAGTACTAATATCAACATCACCAACTTTACTCCAGGGATAAGCAAAACAAGCTCTAGATTTACTCATGGTCCCTCAGGAATTGAATGCAGATACCGTATATAGGCCCCAGCAGTAGTCCTCGGGACAGTAGTGACAATTGTTCTGTTCTGCATTCAAGCTCAAGATCATTGAAGTTTATTTTAGATATGAGAAGATCACACCTTGTCTGGCCCTACAACCTAACTCGGAACATTCCACTCCAACTTCTTTCATAAGCCTAACTTTTTAAAATAATTATTTCATATTACCTTATTATCTCTAAAGTAGTTGCACTGTGATCTTCTAATGACTTTGGTTATTGTCTTGTATGCGCTTTATATGGTGACTTCTAATTTATTAATTTAAATTTTCTATTTCAAAAATATATAATTTGCTTTTAAACTAATATTTATTTATTAATACATTTTAATTGTTAAAAATAATTGAATTGTTTAAAGTTAAATTGATTTAAAAAAATTTATTTCATAAATAACTATTTCTAAAATTTTAAAACGCATTAATGTCAAGATATTTAAATTTAAAATATATTTACTAAAAATTATCAAATTTTAAAATATTACATTTTAAAAATAATTTTTAATTAATTATAAAAGTAAGATTGATTTGATTTAATATAATTACTAAGCCTGATTAACTATCTTGTCTGACACAAAATCTTATCCCAGCTCACTGCCGAATGCTCAAAAGTGATTGTAAGATTTGTGTGGAGAAGGCGGTGTATACATAGATAGGCCTTAGCAGCTTGGTCCATATTCCCTGTATCTTGTTAATAGCCAGACTACAGAACTGTTATGCTATAGATAAGCATTTGCTTGCTTATTTATGCTGGTTTTTTATAGTTGGTTTATCTTTTCCCGTCTCTTTCGATTGTCTATCAAGCATCAACGCTTGTTTTAAAGAACGAAAAGGAAAAATATTTGTAGGAATTGGCATATCTTATAATTAGCTTTTTGAACAAAGAGTTATAATGAATTGAACAAGCCATAGTTTCTTTACATTTTGACAAGTCACAATAAATCTAAGTGTAGTAATTAGTGTACTGATTTTTTTTCTAAAAAAAGAGTGTGTGCGGGTAGTTTATTTTAAGAATAGGTTAGATTGGACTACAAATTTTGTCGAAATATTGTATTGTAATATGAGGATAAAAAATCGGTGGCAAAAGCAAAATAAGACAAAAAGTCATTATATCATTCAAAGTAGTCCAATCCTTTGCTTATTAAGGAGACAAAAGGCTAAACATAAATGTGGATTAACAAAAGTGAGATAATTTACAAGATATGATCTATCTGAAATGGACATATCCATTTCAAATATTGAAAATAAAAAGAGAATTTCTTTATTTTATAGCTTATTCCAAAATTCTTTGTTTTGACTTATAGGATTAGGCTTTTTTTTTAATTCGATTTTGAATTGTTTTTTAACTAAATTAAGTGGGCCAACCTTTGTCTAGCCCGAGCAAACCTTTGCACGCTTTTGTTACCTTTGGGAGGCCTATGCCTTATAAGAACTATCTACTTGAGATTATCTCTTGCCCCGTAGGTTCTGACACAAGGTTAAAATTCTAGCTTTTTTAGAGTAGTATCTTGCTAACTCTCCCCACCCTAACAGAAGGAGGCCTTCTTTGCCTTCCACCTAAGCTGCGTAAGAAAGGCCTAAAGCCAATCCTAAGGAATAATGAAGTTACATAAGGTCCTTTTTTATCCAAGTGTAGGTATTCCACATCTTCACAAAAATGTCTATTTCACTAAGTCTCTCTCTAAGACAGTGCCCAAATCGTTATGTCTTTTGTGTGAGTCAAAACTTGCTTCCTTAGGACCATTATAGTTACCGCCACTATTCACTAGGGTTTCGGTCATTGACTTCCCTATCATCAGGTCACCAACTTCCTTGACCTTTCAATAATAAGCAGGTGTTGGCCCCCATACATAGTCTTACAACTTTGTAAAGACCTATATTTTTAGTAAACAGTTGCTCGGGCTGGTCATTACAGCCCCCTTTATAAGGAGGCATCTCTTCTCCTAAAATTATGGGGCTATTTTGACAAGTTTCTTAGAGAGAGTTGTCTCGTGCCCCTAGGTATTCTCTACCTACCTACTTGTGTTGGTTTTAAGTATAGGTATCCTTTTGTTGAAGGTTGTTTGAGCTTTTACTAAAAGTATGGCATGGGTTACTTCAGCAACATAGAGCCTAGTACTCAAACATTGGCTTAAGGAATGTACGTGCAATTTTTGCAATGAAAATAATTGATTTTTAAGATAAAAAGGGGGCTTGGTTGAATTAAATTAAGAAATCAAACTAATGAAAAAAAATTATAGAAAATAATCAAAAGTGATGAATGTGTTAGAATCTGGTTTTAGGATCAATCTCGGTCTAAACACAATTAAACATATTTCGTTGTCATAATGTTTCCACACCTCTTTTAGAACTATTGATCTTAGATTAATGTTTAATTAAAACGAGCTCTTTAATCAAACCTAGCTACCGAACAACCTAGAACAATCTCTCTAGATTTAATTGGACAACTACATTACGATATGGAAAACAAACCAATATAGGCAGCAACTGCACAAGTTTAGGTTATTAAACCAAAGTCACGTTGTTCCTAATGATTCAACATCACATTATTCCTAATGATTTAACATCACTAGTACCTACAAAAGAATCTAAAACATAATGATTATGGATTATTATTGAAGATTCTACCAATAGGTTTACTGTAAAACGATCCAGCAAACACATTCAAATCATCTTAATAATCCATAAAGAGAGGGATTCAACATTAAACAATGAAAAGATACGCTTAACAGTGATCCTAGATGTCAGTTTTACCTCCGAACCGAGTTCAAAAAGTTTATCCCTCCATAGGTGTCTTGAAAGAGTAAGTTTCTATCTTGCACAAAGTCCCAAAATGATTCCCCTTGTTTTTGCTTTCAAAACGTTCTATTTATATGAAAAATTAGGCTTCTGGGCATATGCACGGTTTGATACACTACTGTGTATCAAACCATATAAATCAAAAAAATATGAACATCGTGAAGATACATAGTTGGATATTCAGTCGTGTATCCAACCATATAAGTCAAAAAATGTCTTCCGAATGTTTACACGACCGTATAAGTATATAAACAAACGTGTATCTTCTAGTTCTTGCTAAAATGTTGTTCTTCTTGTGGTTTCTTGTCCAATCCTCACCCTAATTCATCTCCTTCTTGTTCCACAAGGGTAATTAAGTTTGAACATCTAAATGTTGGCTCAATGAATGTGCTCTTAACTCATTTAGCTTTTATGTTTCCAAATTATACCTAAAATCAAATATGAACTAAAATGAATAAGCATTTTATAACAATAATCACTAAATGTTAAGAAGTGAATGTATAAACAATTAAGCACACATTAGGAATTTTTTTCTACCCCTTCTTACCCTTAAAAAGTAGGGACATCATGTGTCCTTGAACTAATAAACATTTGCGACTAACTTAGCCTCCTCTATCCTTTAGAACCAATAAGGGGTAGTACAGGAATACTAACTATTGTCCATCAACTACACCTTTTAGCCTAATCTTAGGCCTTGACTCACCCTTCGTAGACGAACTTCAGGTTTTTGGGACGTTAGATTCTCACCAATGTTTGTGTTACTCAAGCCGACAATCTCGCTTCCTCTTCGTCCATTCCTGCTCATGTGAGTGCTTCCTCCAAGGTGAAATGCTCCCATACTAATTCTTTTTTACATCCTATAGCTTTAGCAGATCGCTTACCCCTATTCATCTTTGAAGCAAAAGCACTTGATTAGTGAGCTATTATGCGCTCTTTCAAGGGTGGCTACTTTTAGGCATACCTCTTGGTTGTCTCTAAGTCCCTACCTCCTTTATCACTGAGAGATCATTTAGGAGCTTTAATTGGTTATTCGGGTTGTTTTCCTCTGGATGATGAAGCTTATCCCCCATCACCTCACTAGTTAGCATTAACCCCTATTATTTTGAGGTCATATATAGTTTAGTCAAATGCTACTCCCCAATGCATTTTAGGGCGAACTAGTTAACTCTACGTTCGAGTGGCATTTCACCCCTATCCATAACTCATATGTTGATTCTTCAACATCAGTTGGTTTGAACCCCCACTTAGTTTCGCTCGAGCTTCATCCTGATCATGGATAGATTATCCAGGTTTGGGCCCACAAGTAGTGACAATTCCCTATAAAGACTTACTTTCGCTACTACTTTGGTGGTTTCTTTAACCTAGCCACTCCTTGTGAGTTGTCGGTTTATTTTTCAATTGGAAAGTGTTCAGAGCCCCGGGTTCCTCCCGTTACTTGGGAGTTTATAGTTTCATGTTCTATTTAACTCTCGAATAGAGGTTCTTTTCACCTTTCCCTCATGGTACTACTTTGCTATCAGTCACCCAGGAGTATTTAGCCTGGCAAGGTGGTCCTTATTGATTAACACAGAGTTCTACGTGCCTTATGCTACTTGGGTCCGAGTTTAGGCTAGTGATGTTTTCGATTATTGGACTTTCTCCATCTGGAGTGTAGCACTCCACCACTTCGCCTAGTAACACAACACTTATATCACTCTCCCAAACCATTTCACAGTCTAGTTTGCTCCCATTTCACTCGTTGCTATTACAAGAATCGCTTTTGCTTTCTTTTTCTATGGTTTATAAGATGTTTCAGTTTAACAAATTCTCTCTTATCTACCCATAGATTCAGCATTAGTTTGAAAGGTTAAACTATTGGGTAATCTTAAAATCTACGCTTATATCCCTAAAGCATTTCATCACTTACTGCACCCTTCCTCGTCTATAGGTACCTAAGTATCCATTATAAGCCTTTCTTAATTTGAACCTTGCCTTTAACTTTAAGGTTAAGTATATATCATCCTAAGGTGCTACTAAACTAAAAAATAATAATCTTATTAATGTTCATGAATGATAAATCATAAACGAAACTGTCAAATCGAAAATATTAAGTGCTATTGTACAGCTTTGTATCGGCTAAGTTCACATGTTGGAGATAAGCAAACCTAAAACGTTGACATTTGCCATAAGGTAAACCATCGTCTCTCAACCTCCGACCGATTCTACGATGCAACATAGAAAAACTCACTTTGGGCTTAAAAATAATCAGGATAGAACTGATGACTTCCTCCATGGCAAGGTAACACTCTACCATTGAGTTATATCCTTTCCTTTTTACCCATCCAGAAATAGAACTGACTAATCCTAAAGCAAAGGATTAAGAAACTCAACACCACTATTCTTGAACAAGTTAGAGTCATACCTTCTTTTTGCACTATTATAGATATGAAATAATGGGAAATTTTGGATTTAATTACTAACTACTCCTATCAGAAATATGATTGAGTATGGATTTAAGCCATAACACATGGTTTCATAAAAGCATATAATTTTCCTATTCTAAATAAAGAAGGTCTTACATGAAGAAGAATTGGCTCAACATGTTCTATTCAATTACCTTTCTGTATATTTTCCCCAATTTTGTTACTGTCGCATGCTTTACACAATCGATTATATCAAATCAAATAGATATCCCTTCAACACAAAATAGTTCATGAAAATAATCTTGAAGATCAGCCCAAGCACAAAAGGCAGGATCTGGGATCTAATTCGAGATTTTCGTTAGAAGTGTTGAGAAGGGATTAGAATGTAATAATATCGATTTATATCGATATAGAATAAGAGGTTCTCTATTAATTCAAACTTAGTACCTATGAGATAAGGATAGAGAAAGAGGGAAAAAATCAAAGATTTCATATAGTACTTTTTTATATCAAAAATCAATATGATTTCTTTGTACCCTTCGCTTTATAAGAAAATGGGTTTCAGTTTATAGGATCAAGCCAAACCTATAAGACTTAAGGAAAGATAGGAGGAAATAAAAAAAGAGGATAATATACTCATAATATTAAAAAGAAAAATGAATAAATAAATAAAAAGAAAAATGTAGTAGAAAAGCCTAGATTCTAAATGAACAAATTCAAAATTGAAAAAAAATCTTATTCCTAAAGAATGAGGGGTAAAATGAATGATCGAGAAAGATTTCTTGTTCTTATTATAAGTTATAAGAAAGTTATAAGATCATGATTGGATTCACATATTTTTAGTAAAAAGAATAATCTTCTCCTTTGAGAATAATAAAAAGAAAAAAAGAAAAGTGTTCGATTGGAACATAAAAATGTGACTAAATTTGTCCTTGTTACTCTCAGGATAAAATGGAGTAAAGGAGGAGTTTCGTGAACAAGGTAAAGGATCCAATAGCTTTGAAAAAATTGAACGAGGAGCTGTATAAGGTGAAAATCTCATTTATGGTTCTATAGAATGGTAGTAAGGGTGACTTATCTGTCAACTTTTTAACTATCACCCCTATAAAACCAAACTCTGAATTATGAAAAGTTCTAGAGTACGATTAACCTCTAAATTTGAAATCACTATTTATATACCTGGTAGTGGCCATAATTTACAAGAACATTATGTAGTCTTAGTAATTAGAGGGGGAAGGCTTAAGGATTCACCTAGAAACTATTGGAGTAAAGGATGGTCAACATGGGCCTTCTAGTGTGTTGTAGATTTTTATCCAAGACTTGTATCATTTGATCATTCCATGGGAATCGCAAAAAAGTGTAAATTCTATAGCTAACCCAATATCAAAAGTTTCATATGGGGGCAGGAGTACGATACCATAAGACAGATGTTCTTCTTTCTAAATAGATTCAATTCGAAACTATTATATGTCCAAAGGTCTTATATTGGAATAATTTCATAGGTTTTCTTTGACTTTGTCCTTGCCAATAAACAATTCGAGATTCTTCAAATTTTTTAATTTTTAGAATAGGTCTGATGTAAATAACAATAATTTGAAGGACTTCTTTACACATTATTTTGAAAATCCAAAGACTCAATTTGATAGATATGTTAAATACAAGACTTCCAATCCTAGGAAAAGGAGGGAAATGAATACTTAATTAAAGTGAGCAAACATAATTCTAAACTCGATCTCATCAATACATATAGAATTCTATCGAAAGTCGTGTTCAATAAAAGTCTTATGTACAGCTTATAGGGAGATCTTTCATATATTTCGGGATCTACCCTATAATATAAGGTCAAAAAGTCAAAATAAATGATTTTATTAGCCCTTGTAGAAAAATAAAAAATTATTCTTGAGAACCCATTGCACGCTCATGTCACGTCAAGGTATTGTAGAATGAAAAACTACAAAATTTGATCCAATTTATCATAATTGATTAGTTAACATATTGGTTAACCATAGTTTAAAGCATTGGAAAAAAATAATTGGCTTATCTAATTATCTGTTGAGTCATGAAAAGATTTAACAAAAAGCAAAAAAAATTGACTATTTGTTTACTGCTTTATGTTAAGCAATACGTGGAATAACTCTAGATATATCAATAAAAGTAAGATGTATACGTGGATCAACTCATCAAGTTCCCTAGGATTCATACAAGGAAAAGCACTTGTCATTCGTTGGTTATTAGGGGCATCATAAAAACATCTAGGTCAAAATATGGCATTCAAATTCAGTTCCAAATTAATGGATGTTGTCTAAGGGAGTGGCGATTGCATACACAAAAGGAAGAAACTCATAGAATGACAAAGTCAAATAGAACTTTTGTACATTTTTGCTAATCCACAAGCAAGATTTATGTAGACATATAGACTTATAGAGCCATACATCTTTACCGGAAAAAAATCAATAGAAAAATAAAGAATTAGAATTGATCGATATTGTTCTTAAAACTAATAAAAAGAAAAGATGAAACATAAATCATGGATCAATTAAGCCCTCTTAGTGACTTGTTTAAGAAAAAGAAAGAGGGAAATACCATAGAATATGGTTTGATCTTATTTGTTGGGATTTTGTAAATATTCCATTATATAAAAATAAAAGAGAGTTTGAACAATTGGGATTTTTTTTGCAAATTGGATGCAGTTACTAATTCATGATCTGGGATGTACATAGTAAAAATTTTATTCTTAATTTTACGAGAATTTTTATGAAAGCCTTTCATTTGCTTCTTTTGATGGAAGTTTTGTTTTCTCATAATGTATAATTTTTAGCTGAATTGTTCTTCTGATGATCAACTTAACCTTATACCTTGGTTATATATCATCTCTTCAACAAGTTTAGTAATAAGTGTAACAATCCTATTGTTCTGATAGAGAGGAGAACATACAATTAGTTTTCCATGAAATTTTCAAACGAACAATTTCAACGAAATCTTTCAATTTATTATTTTATTATGTTCAACTTTATGTATTCCTCTATCCATATAGTTCATTAAATGTACATAAATGACTATAAAATAGTTTCTCTTATTTGTATTAACAACTAATCTAGAAGGAATGTTTATGTGGCATTAAAGATTTAATAACTATCTTTGTAGCTCCAAAATGTTTCATTTTATGTTCTTACCTATTACTCGGGTATACCAAGAAAGATGTATGGTCTAATGAGGCTACTATGAAATATTTACTTATGGACAGGGCAAGCTCTTCTATTTTGATTCATGATTTCTCTTCGCTATATGGTTCGTTCGGGGGGGAATCGAGCTTCAAGAAATAGTGAATAATCTCATCAATACACAAATGTATAACTCCTCAAGAATTCCAGTTGCGCTTATACTCATCACCATACGAGAGTTCAAGCTTTCCCTAGTCCCTTCACATCAATGGACTCTTGACATATACGAAGGAGTGTAGTTCATTTGAAAAATACCTACTTCTTTATCTTTCTCTGATATTCTTGGATTTTTCAAAACTCCATTAACATGCAGAAGAGAAATTTTGTCCCCACTCAGACCAAGACATAACTTTTACTTATTTAAATAACAATTAAGCTGAAGCAAAGTAGGATCAAGAATAATAAATCTACAATAATAACAACATCTTAGTAAAAATTTTACTGAGACTCGAGGTCTAAAGAGGTCAAGAAGTATGTATTCTTATCCATAACTAGTAAAGATATTATTTTTAACATACTTATAAGAAAGGAGAAAAAAAAAAGAAAAAAGTTTTTAAAAGTACCGTTTAAAAATATTCATTTTGAAAGTAGAAAGTTTGTTATTATGAATAGCTCTTACAAAAGATCAGGATAACGATGTATACAATACTTCAATTTTTGATGTTGATACTACATTTCTCATCCTTCAAAAATGACTTAGTGCACCTTAAGATGATCTTCTCGTGACTATTGAGATGATTCTACATCTCAATCTTTTTTATTTGCTCCTATGAAACTAAGAAGTTTCTTTAAATTTTGACAATTCTTAAGGCGAAGAACCCTCAATTCTACCTTATTGTAACAGGCATGTAGTCCAGGGCCAGAAGTCTAGCCCTATCCTGTCTCCTTTTGATCTCAGCCATTCATTTATGTGAGTCTGACATAAATAAATGGCTGGAATCAAAAAGGTCAGAGTAGGTACACATATTTGGGGCCAGAGGATCTGGCCCCATGTAGTCCTCCCTTTTCTTGTCTTTTCTATTAGACTAGATAAAAATAATATCCCACTCCTCTACCTGCCAATCGATCACACTCGAAAGTACAACCCATGTTTCTGATTTTGTCATCATTATATGTAGGATGGATAAATGATTCGTATCAGGTTTCACATACTGAAATGGTAGGATTAACAAGTGATAAGGTAATTATGGATAAATGATTCGTATCAGGTTTCACGTACTGAAATGGTAGGATTAACAAGTGATAAGGTAATTAATATGTAAAAACCCCTTAATCCCATTGATTAACATCCCACGAGAGCCGACAAGTCCACACCAGATTACATGCGATTCTCTAGAACAACGGCGCATGACAGACCAACGCCAGACCTTCTACTTCAGAAGAGCAGAGAGACCCGTTACGCTGGACAAGAGAACCATAATTAACACATGAGGTGCCTATTAATATGGTTAATTGGCGCCATATTATATTTATATATGTGAATAAAATTTAATAAAATAGGATAAAGCAGAAATTGATTTATGATATAAAACATCTGGTCCCGTAATTAAACACACAAGACCATAAGAACCCAGAAACGGTAAGAAAATGACAACAGAAGGTGCCAAACGACAACCTCTTTACCTACGCAGTTATTTTAGCCTTATAGACAGGAACAAACACTAAAGAAGACCAACACTCTGGTTGGCTGTGCTGTCGTTGAATAGAATAAACACGAAGATGAACCACCACGGCACCACCACTGCCATCGGCCACCACTTCCACCACAAACCACCGCCCAGCTCTTCCTTAAGACACGGTGACATTTTCATCTGCTGCATCATCATCAAGCCTTTGTTTTCCATTTGATGAAATGTCTTGTACACCAGACACTCTCCACCTGGCAGCTCCTGCTTCACCACACTCTTACACGGGTATCCCGCCACGTCACAAGAGTCTGTGGCCCACAGCTGGGCCCTGCCACTTCGGTACGTGACTGCGACAGAGAATTCCTTTGGTGCAAAGCACTTCACCACCCTCTTCGCCATTGTCTTAAGTTTAAACTCTGTGAAGTCGAACCCCATAGCCTCGTAGCTCGCATAGCTGAACCCATCTTCTGGGGTCACGTGCACAGTGGACAACGATGTACCTTCAATCCCATTCATCGAGTATCCACATGCGTCAAAGTTGTGGTCGCAAATCACATGCGTTGGTATAATCTCAGATATCCCGGAGGTTCTAGTCATCTCCTGAGCAGTGTCATCCTCCGATTTCTTGTAAAAGATTGAGGCTTTTTTTCGGTCAAGCCCCGTCATGCACATCTCAAAAGTGATCACATCGGTCTGGGGTTTTAATTCTTTTGACGCAGAGTAGATGTGCCAGTAGTGATTCGGATCGCCGAGGATGTGGGATGCAGCATTCAGGTGGCCGAAGAATTTGTTCAAGATAGCAACTTCTTCGGTGAAGTTCCTATGAGGAGCAGGCTGGTAGTCCGGAAAAATGAAGCTGCCGCGAGAGTATTTGACGTCAGAGACGGTGAGTAAGAGCGAAGCAGCTAGCTTGAGAAGTGGGTCAATGGATAAGAGCAGTTTAGTTGTACCGCAAGTTTTGAGGATTATTTTGAGAGGGTACACGAAGAGGCTTGATTCGGAGAGGACATAAGAGTCGAACTCGGTGTTAGAGAGTTGATCGACTATGGTGCAAAACGCAGGCTCGAGAATTGAGTCGATCTGGGACCTAGTCAAGCCACGTAGACCGAGTCCATTGGCAAATGGTGGCTCTGAGAAAGTTAATTCGAGACGCTTTTCAAAGCCCTCGAAGCCGATTGGGGAAGGAGGTGACGGACTATGGATTGCCATTGATGCTTGCCAAAAGTACTGACCCCTACAATGCTTGGTTTCGGGTGGGGATTGGCCCTTTTCAGTTCTAAAGTTCGAGTGTTCTTTTGTTTATACGAAGCTAAGACAGGAGAAGCAGAAACAAAGAAAAGTAAAGAGATTGCGAAAATCCTACTCTACTGAGTCATCGTCTTTCCAAGGCCTATCAAGATGGCTTCCTCAGGCACTGAAACAACAAAATGCCAAAGATCATTACAAAGACAAAGAAACTAAACTAAAAACATAATCCACAAGAAAACGACACTTACGTTGGAGTACGCAGCAGATCGGAACTTCTCAATGCCACCGTATGGTCGAACGTCTTCAATTCTGTAACCGAGAGGGACTTCGTACTGATGGAAATTACTACTGCTACTGCTTGACTTCTTATCCCCACCTTTCGCCTCCATTACAACATTCACAATCCTCTGCAAAACGAGGGTAACAAACAAAACAAACATCAACCGGTTAAATAAACAACATATTCAACACCCCGCAGACCAAAAACCAACCCATGAAAAGAAAAAAGACCCATATTGAGGTTCTTACCAGAGGTGATGAAATTAACTGATGAAGCTTGGATCTTTAAGCAGATTGTACAAGAGAAATGCCTGGAAAATTCTGAAAAGAGTTTTTGGAAAGAAAGAATAGTTGGGACTGATGAACTAGAGATACAGAAGGAGATTGTAAATTGCAGATAAAAGGCTTCTGTGAGGGAAAGGAGAAGGGAGAAGCTTTATTTATAGAGTCCAAAAGGAGTGGCCGTAGCAAAATATCCCGTGGTGGGAGTGTTCGTAGGGAAAATCAATTGTATACATTCGGAGCAGTAGCCTATCGCACCTTCGATGTTACCGCGTGAAGTTACGAACTAATAAGATTACTTTGGAATCTCTTAGATTTTTGTAAGTTTCTGGCTGCGAACTTCCATTTGGCAAAATGTGGAACAAGACGTGTCTGCACATGCTCACTTGGCTCGTGTGAATTTTGCATAGCTACTGAAATAAATGCTCCAAAATCCTTATTGATTTCCTCAAATTTCATTTGCATTTATTAATTGGCATATAGCCTCTAAAAAGTAGGAAACTCTTTTGATAGACTTTGGGGCTATTCGTTTCCGTTTTCTTTCGTAGTTTAAGAAAAATAAAAAAACAACTCACCGAAATTACAAATATTTATTTTTTATTTTTAAAAGTAGAAAATCGTTACAAAAATATGAAAAGACAAAATTTCTAATTTGACCCTCCACCGTCCGCCACCTCCATTTCCAAAGCTTTAACTGAACTAACTAACACTCGCTTCCAGATTGCCAACTATATCTATAACTTCTTAAATAACATGATGTCCATGTTCTTACATATGATTATGATAATATTTATGTTGTTTGATTTGATCACCTCTTCTACTTCTAGTACTGTTCGAAGCTGTCCAGCTTTTAACATTCAAAGATGTACTTAACGATCCATTCTTGGGCATCTTCAACTCTTGGAAAGCACCGACCACTGGTACAGTGTTAATTAATTGCGACCCTAAGACAGGCCCACATCAACCTTCATCGTGAATATGAAGATTCCATATTCCAGAAAGCTCACCAAAGTGGCACATGGATGGTTTAATCTCTCCTTTTTGTTTGTAAACTCAAACGCCTCTCCAACCGCACCATCGACGACTGGAAAGCCATCTCCAGAGAGATCCCTCGTTGCATTACCTCTTTCTCTTCTCTCGGGCAACCTTTTGGCTGAGGGCGAAGAGGAATGGAATTAAGACGATGCAACAAACATAGATGTTTAGATGAAGTGAAGCGAAAAGAGGGGAAAAAAGTCAACGATATTCATAAATAGAGTAAACTGTTGTGGTAAGAGATAAGAGGAAAATTATCCAACATAATTTTGACTCTTTCTTCGTTTTTAGAGGAGGAATAGATTCCTTCTTTTTAGGTTAGACATAATACAACAATGACAGTGCTATGTTTATTTCTTTGGGCAATCTTTAGCTTAACAGTGGTTGCTTTTCTTCTTTTCTAGAAACCGATCGAAGCCCACGATCAAAAAAGCAAGAGTGCGTTCTGCTTTGGATTCCTTGGCATTGCTTGCTAAGTTTGTCACTTGATGTGTGGTTTGCTTTATTATATGTTTGGATTTTTATGTTTTATTACAAAAACAACTGTTATATGAGTTTCGAGTTTTGGTTTTTGTTGCAATGACTATTTTATTATCATTTTGATTTTTAAAACTTTTATTTGGTGGGTGGCTACGCTTGATGCATGTCATTTGTTACTCTGAGATGCGTGAAGATTTTATTATGTCAAACATGAGCCCACTATAATATAAATGAAGAACAAATTAATCTTGTTTTGCATATACTAATCTTATGTCCTGCGTCCTTTTTTCCAGTAGGTTAAAAAAGAGATTAACCATCTGTTAAAGAAACAAGGATTTTACATGAATAAACTCGACAGAACTAAGCTAATGGTGAACCCTAAAACCCACAACCCA
>JANIHZ010000209.1:29688491-29701151 GCA_027478365.1 Erythroxylum rufum | reverse complement strand
GAGAAAGTATAAGAGACGTAATTAATATCATTCACTTTCATCTTCACTGCTATTATAATCCGAGCCAGATACTTTTCTGAGGTACTTATCATGCTTGACTAATTTTTTTCGAGTATATTGTAATTTAGCCTTAAGAGTTTTCCTCTTTAAGATGTTGAACGTATGTGGATCTTGATGATGATGAAACATTTGATTTCTATAACAACTCTTGTATTTTATTCTAAAATTAAAAAAAACAATATCAATATTCAACACAAATATTATTAGTTAATACTACATAAATAAATAAACTTAAAATTTAAGCAAAATGTATACTTACATAGTTATTTTCCGCTTCTTCTAACATCCACTCTTGATGTTCCTGATAGTGAGTGACTTTGTATAATGTGATCCTATCACAATCTTGTCTGTATAGTTACTTCTCACTATCTTTTATAAAAGAAAAATACAAGGCACAATAAATAATATATTTTTTATTGATATAATTATAACTTATAAACAAAGATCTTACATATTTATTTAGGAAGACTGCAAATGATTTAGACCCTTGATTATGAGGTGTTTTTATTTTTCCACTATTGACCTTTGCTTTCCCACATTTTTCCTAAATGAAGAAAAAAAAGATTAGGTAGTCAATAAATCATCTAACAAGATTAATGGAAGCAAATGTGAAGGGAAAGAAAACTAAACTAAACTTTGGGAGAAGCCCAATAATCACACAAATTATTCCAATTATCTTGAGACATCTGTTCCAGAACATATCTCCTTGCCTCATCATCAAAAGGAAAAAACTTATAAAACTGATGCAACCTATAGCGGTGATCCCTGGTCCTTTATTTGATAAATAAAGTCAGTAGTTTGAAATATCAAGGTTCTTGATATTGACAATATTCAATTTCATCTTTGAACAATAAATAAAAGTGTATTTAATCTTAAAATAAGTGAAACAATATTGCATATAGTTAAATAAATTGAAAAATTACCGCAACCTTATCCAAAGCATTTTTAAGCAAGTTATCTTCCTTCAAATCCTTAGCATGCTTCAAGTAAGGTAATTCTGTTCTCGCAATAATCTCCAACTCACTTGACAATTTTGCAAATTAGATCTTATATACAAGATGACTTTGCAAAGTATTAATGTATATTGACAACTTGCTATTCATTGCAATATTCATTCAAAACTCTACATCCTTTTTTTAATATTGACATAGGAACCTGAAGACAAATCAATAATGATAAGAAAATATGCATTAAGCATGTAAATATATATTTGAGCATAAGTTTATTTGTAGGTGATAAAGATTAACAAACCTGTAAATCCCTCTCGACTAGTTGATTTATTATTGTTTGAGGAAGAATGAGGTTGTTCCTGACTAATTTCATTGGTGGCTACGGTCAAACGTTGTTATTGATTAGAAACTGATAGGTCTAGTTAAAGTTGCAGATCCCTTTGTTCTACAATTTCGATATCTGTCACCTTATTCCCTTTGTTCCTACCAGGTACTATTATATTGGATATCTATAAAAAAAAAACATAAATTGTGTTAACATTAACTACATCCAATCATCATTACAAAGATACATTCAATCATTAACATTAATTGCATTAACATAACTTAATCATCAACAATCCGCATTAATATAAGTCAACTATCAATAATCCACATTAACATAACTCAATCATCAACAATTGTATATTAAAATTTCATGAATTCAATTTTATTAGATAAGGAATTCAATTAAATAATTTAGTTAATTTAACTAATGAAATGAAAGAATATTCAAAGAAGTATAACTTTAATAACTATATTATCACTAATTAATAATAGTATAAGCCTAGTCAAGTGGTTGCCTCAATTGATATATATATATGACATATGAGATATGAGAGCTACCAAGCCACTCTAACTTGTTCATGTAGATGTTTATAGCCCATGAAGCATGGAAGTTTTCTACATCATATTTGGGATTATTTAGCTCTATTATATATGTACATGTTCCAAAGTAAGAAAGGTTCAAACTTGATGATCAAAGTAACAAGTTTTTTTTTTGGATAGAGAAAAAATTTAAAAGGCTACAAGTTATTCAGTTCAAGCAATTAAAAGATTGTTATTTGTAGAGATGTTAAATTGGATGAAGAAGCATCATAAGGTTAGATCTCTTAAATGGAGGGATCTTATGAATTTCTTTAATATTTTGAAGGCGAAAACCAAAAGGAGGCTTCTTAAGAAGTTAAAAATGATTCTTCTCCACCAACCTCACTAACTCCTTTATATTGAGTATCATCATCCACATCTTCACCATAAGTATTGAATTCGAGGATATCAAAAACTTGAAAAATTTTAGGATAGTCAAATCTTATTTTGTCTACTTGTAGTATTAACACTTTAGATTTTAAAGATATTACTAAAAATAATAAGCAAACTTATGTCATGAGGAAATTCATGAAATCAAAAGGAACGACATATGGAAGGTTATTTATCTTCAAAATGTTCATCATGCTAGTAGAATTAAATAGGTTTAGAAGATCAATAAAAATTCCTAATGTAAAACAAAGTGAATCCATTTCAACTGGTAAACTAACAGCTATACTAGACACAACTTATAAGTCTCTCTTTCTAGATACTAAAGCATCTATAGGACAAGATGAAGCAGGGATGAGGACGTCTCTAACAAAACTTTCATCAAACACTAGATAGACTAACCTCAAACAAGCATGCACGGTGGTAAAAAAAATCAACCCATTATATGGATCAATAAAGAAGAAGCTTTCACCATCTTCCAAATGCCACAATGAAGCAAAGCAAAAAAAAAAAACCTAAAGAATGAAAGCAGAATGCAAAAACCCAGAGAATGAAAGCATAATAGAAAATAGTACATAAGATGGACAATTTACCTGGATAGACAAACAATCAGAGACGAACATAACAAACAACAAAGATGGGCGACATGCAAGGCTTCTTGAACATAGAAACTAGAGAGAAAAATGATGTCAAATTAAGAAGATGAAGTCAAATTCATTTTCGTGTTATTTTTTACACGAAGACGAGGTTGTACAAACGATGTCATTTTTGTTAAAATTTTGAAATGACATTGTTGTTAGTTAATTTTATTTTTGTAAATATGATATTAATGTTTAATATTAGTTTCCATTTTTACTATATTGCAATTATCTTTGAATTATATTGTAATTAATATAATTATGTATGGTAATTAATATAATGAGTATATGAATATATAGATAATAACTGTAATTAATATAATGATTTATGAATGTATAGATACTAGATAAATTTTCTCATATCTTAGTTATCCTATTACTCTATTTAATCATAATTCTCTATTTATTAAATATAAGTTATATATTGCTATATAGAGTGCAATATATAGAAAAAGGGTTTAGGGACAATTTTTGTATCCGTCACCAAAAGTGAAGCCAAAATCATGTCGTTTTATAAAATTAGAAACCTAATTACCCAAAGATAGGGCATAAATTATTTGGATAAAGCCTGTAAACTATTACGGCCTAAAACAGGGCCCATGTCTGCATGCAACAGACATTATAGAGAGTTCCATTAGGATTTACATAAACGGTCTAGACGAATTGACAGGTTTAAGAGCATTTGCTTGGAAATACATTTAATATTACCCCTAAAACTTACTATTGCCTCTCTTCACCTTCAGCAAGTGGCAGCAACAATAGTAACAACTAGGCCTTATCCAAACACCCACCCTTCACTCTCCGTCGTTTTCTTTTTGATCTTCTTCCTTTTCTAGGTACTTGTTCAACTCTGTTCACTTCTCTAGTTTCTGCTTCTTCTTCATCTTATGAGGATTAAATTAACTATTAAAGCTTTTTCCTTTAACACTACCACCATTAGTGATGATGGTGTAGATTCGTATTCTTTTTTGAAGGCTCATAAAGATTATATGTTTTTCTATTTCTTAGTCATATCACTTTTAATCATTAAAGTTGTCTTAGTTAATATATCACAAAATTAACATTGCTAGAATATGGAAACAAATTTGTGGGGAAGTGGGATATTTGTGTGCGTGAATGATTATCCAAGATGTCCAAATTCATTTCCTTAGCACTTCTTCTTATTTATAATGTTTATATTGTTTGTTATAAGTTCAGGTTTAAGATGTTCTCTATTGTTGATGCTTCTGGTCATAATAATGCATTATATTTATACTTATATTCAAAATTAATGCATGGATTGATAACAACTTCAAAGATAAGTAGTGAACTTTACCTTGATTGGTAAGCATCTTGGTATTAGATTTGATGATAGAAGACTTAAAAAAGTTATATGGTATATGTTGTATAATTTGATGGTGTATTTATGTAGGTTGTGACTTATGTTTAGAATAGACAATGTATAAAAGTATTGATTATATGTGTAATACAAACTTTTATAAAAGTATTAATTATGTGCGTAATACAAACTTTCTTTTCTTATACGAATAGGATATAAACTAAACTTTAACTAGTTATATTGACTTATTGATATCCATTAACAATATTAGAAATGTGTCAGATATGAAACGAACATTCAAATAAGAAGTCTTCTATTATTAAAGATGTCAAATCACTTATTAATTTATGGCATGTGCTCTAGGTTTTATTAATCTTTAAGGGTGAGTGGCAAACTTAGAATTTGCTTATGCAGGGATTTTTGGCTAGTTAAAAAATTAAGTTCAAATAATCTTTGCTTCTTTTGTGAATATTTTCTTAATTGCATATAACTTCATATAATTTTTCGTTTCCTTATTTAATTATACACTTTGCTTCTATATTGATTTTACCTGACTTTTTTTTTGTTTCTATTGAATTTTCAAAATAAAACTATTTACATAAATTCATTGCAAAATGTCAATGTGGTAGATAGTATCTGATGGTGAAAATGAGCTTTGATGGTAAGTATCTGGCATATTCTCCCAATTGAAAAACAAATTGATGTACAACAAATCTACTCACCAAAGACTATTCACCGCTTGCCTTCAATGGTCAATTTTCTTCTTGAAGGTTTTTAGTATCAATCGAATTAGCTCTCTTTTGTTATTTTATGTATCTCATTTTCTGTTAAGAAGCTACTAGATCAACGTGTGACTGTATATACTATGTTTTGTGTAACCTCGAATCTTCAAGAGAATATAGATGAAAATGGAGGTGGTGGCGATGTCCCAATGGTCCATACAGAATTAGGCAAATTGAAAGTTTTGAAACAATCATCGATTACAAAAACTATGCCTCATAATCATTCTATCAGGTATGCATGTGTTCAAATTTAGGCTCCTTATACCATTTTATTTAGCTTTTTTTAGTTTTTAGGATTTAATTTTTCAAAGGATTGTGAAGACATTAAGGTGATTGTTCTATACTATTTGCTCCTTAGGTAAAACGTATAGTATATGTGGTTCATCTAATTCACTATTCCATATTGCATCTGGGAAATCATTCAATGTATCTTCTGCTAGTTTAGTCAATGTCAAGAAGTTGTTGGGAGAGGCTGTCAATAAACCAATTGTTGGGGAAAATCTTTATTTGCTTCAATTGATGCCTTCGAACGTGTAAGGAGCCTTCTAACGAATCCAAATATAAGAAACTCCTTTACTTTATCTACCGAGTTTCATGTCATTTGGAATCGTGAAAAATAATTATTCCTTTTTCTCTTTGATGGAATAAGCATGAAATTCATTATATTTTTCTCTTTTGTTTATTGTTTTATCTGTAAGAATTGTTAAAGTTGTAATAAAAATTTTGTATTACTTACCATATATCAGCATATTTACTTAACATATATCATTATTTATTGTTTTTTTGTAAGAATCATATATCTTATATTACAAAATTCATGTTAAAACTATTTGAAAATTTTGTGACACCATATAAAATTGTCATATCATATTATTTAAAAGAGAAAAATAAAACTTATAAATCTATGTAATATTAATTAATTTTAATTTTATAGTTTCATAAATTATTAAAATGATTTGACATTGTTGTTAGCTAAATTTAATTTTAGACTTAGAATCATTGTCAATAATATTAAAATTGATTTTTATCAATATAATGTTTAGTCATAAAAATGGTCAAGTCAAAGTTAGTGAATTCATAATTATAATCCGACTTAAAGCCTTTTATATAAAAGTGACGCCATTTTGAATAAAACAATGCCTTTTTAAAATTTTAGATTAAAAAATTAATCGAACTTGGACCATATATGAGCATTATCAAGTTTCATTCTTGCGGTTATCATCTTTTGCTGTGTATTGAAGCATAACAGCCTAGTATAGAGTTGACTTCAATTCTTGCCACTAGTCTTTAACTTATTTTCAAGGTTAAGAGATGTCCAATAAAGTTTTCAACCTAGCATTAGTTTGAGTGCTTCTATCACTATATCACATGCTTATGTTCGGTACCCACTGATAAGATGCAACATTACCACTGCGTTTGGTTACTGTGATCCATACACTGAGACGGAACGAAACAAAAATTTGGAGACAGAACGGAACAAAAATTAGTGACAGTGAGGTGTTTGATTGTAATGGACAAAACAGATAAAACTGTGTTTCTTAATGACAGAAATGTGTTTGGTTGTAGTTGACAGAATATAGAAAGCAATGTCAATGACCAAAGTACCCCTGTAGTGTAATATGATTGAAAATATGTAATTCATTAATTATTTTAAAACGAATGATTTAGTTTAGTATTTTTTTAATTTATCTATAAATAAGATATTAAAAAAATAAGGAACCTAAAAATTTAATGAAAAAGCTATTGAATAGCAAAAAAATCGTACAAGTTAACAATAAAATGAATTACGTTAAATATTTTTATAATTGTATCAATATTTTTTAATTGTATTTGTACTTTTTAATTACGATGAAATAAAATGAGGAACCTAAATATTTAATGAAATGAGAAACCTAAAAATTTAATGAAATGAGTTATTGAATAAAAAAAATCCTACAAGTTAGAAATTCTAGTACATAATAATTTAATAAAACATCTAAGCATTCATGGAATTAATTACATAATAGGTTATTCAAGCCTTATATTTTATTAAGAATGTCCTTAAGAGTAATACCCAAAATGACTCCGATGACAATGAGTAAAAATCCTTGATTCCATGCTATTTTTTTCTTCAAAGTTGCAACTTCATTTAGTTGTTCATTTGTTGGGTTTGTAAGACGCAATGATCATACAACGTCGTGGGGGGAGGGGTATTTCTAGAAATTGCTTATGTGTTTTGTTTCTGTCACAGGGACAAGAAATCTTGTCCCACAGTTTTAGAAGGAACAAAAAATTTATGTTTTTGTGATCTGGAGTTAGAACAAAAATAAGTTAGATCAGTAACCAAACACTGCGAGGTACAGGATTTTTGTGTTTTGTTATCTGTCTCCACCGACGGAGACACCAAACCCAACGTTGATGTGTGATTCAATTGTGTATGTTTTGATGATTGATGTTTGCTCAAGACTATATCTTGTGAGTACTAGTCTATGTATTTCGGGCATTATGGTACCATCGAATCCAAAGCTTATAAATCCATTGAGTCCCAAAACTGAGTCTTTAGTGAAATGAGTGGAAGAGAGATTCTGTGAACATTCATTAGCGACACAAGTCCTGCAAGTCCTCATTTGATTGATGCGTTGGCTTCTGCTTTGAAACATAATGATGATAATCAAATTTTACTTGTCGCACAAAGTAAAGGCCTACATAATGGGTCGAGTGATGTTGATTTCATTACAACGAGCATTTTAACTATGAGTTTGGTTTCATTGCCCAAGAGAAGTAAGAACACATTGAAAACTAGCAGGGAGGACAAGGAAACCTGTTAGTTTTTCAATATTTTAACATTTTTTATTGAATGACAAATATTCTAGATGGCACCACTGTCTTACATGGTAGCCATGAGTTAGAAAAAAAAAATCTAGCATGATATGTCACATCAACAATGTTAAAAGAAAACTAAACATCGGCTAATTCTTACAAAAAATTGAGATTTAAAATATTTCAATGTCATTTTTTAAAATTTGATCTAGTATTTAAAATTGAGTGAAATTAGAGATATTTTTATGATTAACCTTTTTAATTATTTGGCTATTTAGACCTTCATTTTTTATATATATTTTATAATATTATTGATTTAAAAGTACCTGTTAGCAAATAGTATTTTATATAATTGAGTTATATCGACCTTAATGTCTCAAGTTGATTTAATAATAATAAGTTCAATTTTAACATACACCACTTGAGGTCTGTTAGTATCATTAATTTCAAAAGGTTTGTGATTAGCTTGTTTTCAATTACCAAAAATTACATTGCTTCTCTTTCATTCTTTTAAATCTATTGGTGCATACTAACTGGAGGAGATTAACATACTCTTAAACTGTGTTTAGTGATTCAAGACTTTCTACTACTCGTTTCTTGAGATAGTATCCGGACTCGGACTTTGATCTATCTAATTATGCTTCCCTCATTCGGATATCATTACAGGACATGTTTGAAGCTTCAGTGGACACTTCAACGACAGTAGTTGATTGGGCACTGTTAGAGCTCATGAAAAACCCTCAAATAATGAATAAACTTCGAAACGAATTGGACGAAAAGGTAACCCTGAACAGATGGGTAGAAGAATCGGACTTGGAAAGCTTGAACTACTTAGACATGGTTATCAAAGAAACTTTCAGGCTCCACCCAGTTGTACCATTGTTGCTTCCTCACATGTCAACTGAAGATATCACCATCGAAGGCTTTCACATACCCAAAAACTCTCGCGTGGTCATCAACACTTGGGCAATTGGGAGAGATCCAACAGTCTGGGCAGATGCAGAAACGTTCATTCCAGAGAGGTTTGTTGGGAGTAACATAGACTTCCGAGGAAAGGACTTTGGGTTACTTCCATTTGGTTCTGGTCGCAGAAGCTGTCCTGGAATGCAACTGGGCATGACCACCGTGCGTCTAATCTTGGCAAGGTTGGTCCATAGTTTTGATTGGGAACTTCCTGATGGTATGTTGCCGAGTGAGTTGGATATGACTGAGGTGTTCAGCTTGGTGACAAGAAGAGCAACACCTTTACTCGCCATCCCCGCTTATCGCCTCACAGTTTGATACCTTTGAACCTTGAAATGCAATGGTGAGATTCCTGAACCCTGAAATGCAGTCCATTGCTGTGCAATTCCGCAATTTGTAACTTTTAATAATTTCATGGTCCATAAAGGATGTTAGGAATAATTAGGACTTTGATAGAGCTAGGTCTCAGCTAAAATAAAACTGAAAATATTGAAGATAAAATAGACATACATATTTTAAGTGAAAAAAACTCCTAAATTAAGGTAAAAACTAAAAACTATAGGTAAGGATAAAATAATTTTATTATAGGAAAAACAGAGAATTACAAACTAGACGCTCAAAAGGTACCTACCAAAGTTGAAATAAATAAATAAAAGTCAAGGATAGCTGGCCAAATGGCCAACCATCCCACACGTCTCCTGCCTATAGATAAGCAGGAGATGTAAAGAGCCAATCATCCCATTAGCAGGGAAAAGAAACGAGAGTGAGAGAGAAAAGAGAGGGAAAAAAATGAAACAAAATATTTTATATATTTTGTGAGTCTAGTTTGTAATTCTCTATTTTTTTATCGTAAAATTCTTTTATCCTTACCTGTGATTTTTATCTTAATTTAGAAATTTTCACGTAAAATCTGTGTGTCTATTTTATCTTTAATATTTTCAGTTTCATTTTAACTGCGACTCAGCTCTATCCAAGTCCTAATTGTTACTAACAAAGGATGACCTTAGGAAGCACCTAGTCTCTCTTTCACGTGAAGTTCTGTTGTGATGAATATAGCCTATGTTTACCCAATAATGGTCTTGTATACATTACCTGATACAAGTTATAGTTGGTCATTCCTTTTCTATAACTTGCTAAATTCACATAAATAAAAGGAAATAATTGAGTATACATGATTGTCTATGTATTTAGAAAGTTTTCAGAATCCAGGTCCATAAAAAGTCATGTTCAAACTCGCTAAAGTTCTCACGCTTCCACACTCTGATTCTTGTAAAATATACAAAACTAATATATACTAAGTAAAAGTTATAATAAAATATATATAAAACTGCACTATTTCTATTCTATATGCTACAGATATCCACTACTATACTTATATGGAATTACCAAGTCTTTTGGAATAGATGTTAAAGAAATATATAAATCATGCGATTGTAACGTTTCATTATAAACAAAGCAAAAGCTAACTCTGTCATGTCAATTAACACACAAGCCTTATACCTGCTTAGGATAGACATTAGTTGATGTGGTCTAGCCAACGGACTCGTACCTATTCAAATTTGGCTCAGATAGTGTATCCTAGATAACAAAATGGTGCAAGACCTTGAGTAGTGAACAATTTCTTGTAAAGCTTCTAGTCCGGTTCAACATTAGAAGAGGAGGGAAGATGTTGGAGTGTAATTAGACTTTGATGAAGACGTTACAAATTTAAAGGAAGGAGGCTTATGACATCCCATATGAAAGTAGGTATCAAACCCTTATGGAAAAAAGGAAGAAAGGTGAATTTTTTTTTATGTTTATACAAAAGACTATTAATTAACTTCCTAACTGACTATGTTCGAGATTACACTTTTCTTAAATCCAAACATATCTATTCTAGTTTAACCCAAAATCATTGATTATTTTAAGGTTTCAAAATATGAATATAACGTTAAACAATAAGCCTATTATTTGGGCTAGCAATAAATCTTATTTTAATGTCATTTTTTCAATAGTACCAAATTTTGGAGAAATCAAAATCAAATTGCTATATTTTTATTGAGTAGATGGCCAAGTTACAAGATAACTTGCATTAAGCAAAAAGTAGATTCCAAATTGAGTAGAAGTAATGACATATCATGTCATTTAGCCATGTAAATGGGATTCTATCCTTTATCCATATATTTTAAAATTGTTAGCCAAATTGTGAAAGAAGAATTCAAAAGGAAATGGAGACACGATTTCAACTTCCTTCATTTGACGGTGTGTATGTTTCTCATAAAGAGCTTGAGATATGTCTGGTTAGTGAAACTTCTAAAATTGTGTCTCATCCAAATTGCTAGATCTTTCTATTGGGATCTATGGGATAATTTTACATGTTGTCACTCATGGAATTGAAGACTGTTGATGAGAAGATGGCCCAGATCCTGAAGTTGCTAATAATAATGATTGCAGAGTCTTTGGCATGATGTGAGAGAGCAACACACTACAAGAAAACTGTCTAATAGCGACGGAATCGTAATCGTATGAAAATTGCGACGGAAATGTTGATTCTGTCACTATTTTATATAAATATAGCGACGGAACATATTTCCGTTGTCATATTTGAAGCGAAAATTTTGCGGCAAATATTAGCGACAGAAATATACCGATGCATGTATTGTAATCGGTAAATTGGGACAGAATTTCTTATTCGGTCGGTAAAGTTGTCGTAGATAAGGAAATGTTTGGCGACGGAAATATTCCTTCAGTATTGTTGTCGTGAAGAACGTTTATTAACTTCACCGAAACCACGTCGTTTTGGTTTAACAAAAACGACGTCGTTTTACTGAAGTGAAGAATGTTGTTTACCTTCATCCGAAACGATGTCGTTTCGGCTTAACCAAAACGACGTCGTTTCGGTGAAGTTAATAAGGTTGTTTAACATAATTAAAACGACGTCCATAAACGACGTCATTTTAATTATGTTAAGCTGCGTTTAGAAGTTAACCAAAATGACGTCGTTTTGGTTAAGTTAAAACCACAGCTCTTCCTTCCTCTCTCCTCTCCTCGTGCGCAGCTCTTCCTTCCTTCGGCCTCCGACGCTCGATCCTCTCCTCTCCTCCGGCTTCCTCCTCCATTGTCGTCCGTCCTCCGACCACGCGCAGCGTCTCCAACCGGCGTTCCATCTCATCTTCTCCGGCGGTGAGGGTATGTCGTCATCTCCTCTGCATCTTCCGAAGGTAAGCCGTGGGTTGAAGATTTTGTTCATGTTTTTTTTTGGACTGATTTAATTGCATTTGTTTGTTTATTTGGGTTTGATTGTTCTTGTGTTAAAGTTTTCCATGTAAATAATAGGAAGATTTATTTAATTTGTGTTTAGATAGGGTTGAAAATTTTTTGCACTCAAGGTGTTCGAATGAATGCTTTGTTATATGTGATGAACTTGTTTTGTGGTATTAATTGAATCAAGTCTAAAATTTATTAAAAAGCAATTGTTAAATTTGATTGATTATTTCTAATCTTCATTATTATTTTGATCCAAACTTTGAATGGGCATCGTAAGTAAATAGGAAAAGAACTAAAGACTTTAGCATAAAAAAAGTGGATTAGATCTCAAAATTAGTTTGTGTTGTTTAAGGAAAAAAATAATACAGACTTTGGTCTTGATTAATATATCCATCTACTTTTTTGCCTAATTTTTTTGAAAAGCAAGCATATTAGTCTCAACTCAATTGTTTCTCCCTTTCTCGTATTTAAACACATAAATAAAAGAAACATCAAATTTTTAGGTTTGTAATATAACTTAATGGTTGATGGGTAGGACTTTAATTAGGCTAAAATGAAAATTTATTTAACTGTGAAAACAAAGCCTAATTTAATAAAAGTTAAAGCATATA
>JANIHZ010000209.1:29647238-29664473 GCA_027478365.1 Erythroxylum rufum | reverse complement strand
AAGCTTCAACAAGTAAGTCATGCTTTAAATTTCATGGGTTTGGTTAAATGAAACTTAAGTGAAGTGAATATGTGTAGGAAGTTGTTGATGAATGGGTTATGTAAATGTTTTAGCATTTGGTTAATGATCAAAGATAGATTTTGATGTTTTGTTAATGATATTGGGTTGAAATGAGCTTGGAAATGAAGTAGAAGAGATGTTTTAATGTTAAGATAGGTTATATTTGAAAGATGGGAAGTATCGGTGATGAATGTTGGAAAAAGGTCTTCGGCATGAGTTTCTAGGAATGTTTGCCGCGGCGAACTCCTACCCTTGCCGCGGCGAGACCCAGTTTTTCAACACAGACATGTTTTGGTAATTTGGGCATAACTTTTGGTGTAGATGTCCAAATTGAGTGGTTTTTGATTTGGTGTAAACTAGAGACATAGGGATACAAGTTGTATGAATGAGGTAAAAATTGTCTTTAAGAGTTTCAATTTTGGGAGTGAAGCTGAGCATAGAATTTTGTTTCATGCATAAGGAAAGTCCGAAATTGTTTAGGTAGTAACTTTCCAATTTCTACACCAAATTGAATGGAATTTTGGTTATTATTTAAGGAAATCAAGTGAGGCAAGTGAGGCAAGAGGAGCAAGAGGAAGAACACATTTAAGTAAGTAACAAGCAAGGATTTCAGGTGGGTTACAATTTTATAATTAAGTAATAGGCCATTAATGTTTTCTTTCAAATGATGGAAATAAGTGATTTCAACTACCTCATGAACATGCTTTATAACTCTTTGAAGGCTTTGAAAAAAAAATGTTATGTGTTTGGTATGAGATTATTGTGTTGATGATTTATGAAGAGAATTTGAAAATGATTTCTGGAAAGATACTATGTTTGAAAAAGATAAAGTTTTGAAAATTTGCCATTTTGGGCAACAAGCTTACAAGATTACAAAATACATGTTATATGGGTTTGGTTTGGTCCATTTTGTGGTCAAGTGCACTTTGACTAAAGGCTTCTCTCGCCTGCCCGCTAGTGGCACGGAGCTCCTTCATGGACTCCCTCATGTTCACGACTACACAAAACCACCATGTGGGATTGTGTTAGCTCGTTCTGTCCATGACTACACAGGACCCTTTTCGGGAAGTGTGCTAGCTCGTTCTGTTTATTGACCTTCTAGAACATTTTGATGTGTGTTATGCTCATGATACATTGACAAGATTGATGCATACCTGATTTTAATTATTGAAAATTTGGTTGAGAATTTGAGAAACAGATGCTTTGTGATTCAATGTGAATTTTTGTTGCAATGGAAAATAAGTTTTCAATGGTTTTGCTTATTACTGGTTGTAAAATTGTTGCCCACGAGCTTTATAGCTCACCCCCATTCTCCTCCCCCTATTCAGGTGATGAGCAAAAGATCGAGTAGGTCAAGAGTACGACATCACTCTGATATACTTTTGTATTTTTGTTAGAGTTTTTGGAATTCAAGGCTTTAGCCACATTTCAAGTTTTATTAGTTCAAGTGTATTTTGCATTTTTGGTTCTTGAACTCAACTGATGTATTATGGCTTGAAATTCCATTAAAGCTTTGTAAAACTCTTCTTTTGGTTATCAATGAGATATGGCTGATATTGTTTTTAGCTTCAAACCATTCGCATTAAATCGTTTTATCATAAGGATAAGATTTTGGAGGGTTGCGTGAGTTTATGTTTAAGTTTACTTTTGTTTTTAAGTTGTGGGTTCTGCTCAAGAGGTTTTCGCCGCAGCGACACTAAAATCGCGAGTTCACCACGACACAAAATTCGCGGAAGGTTTCACCGCGGCGACGCCCCCTTTTGATTCGGAAGGATTTTTCTTACCAAATTTTCAACTTCTAAGTCTTCCCTCCATGCTCAAGTTTCATGCTTCCATGTCCGATGTTGAGCTCCGAAAACGGGGTCCAACAAGATTACTGTTCTCTGATATTTGAAAGGTGAAGTGATATGTCTAAGTTCCTTCTTCATTATCATCTTCTTCAAATTTTCTTCCCATATACAGAGTTTTCCCTCAAACACCTTCTGAGAGGTTTCCATGCTTTTTCTTTCCTACACTAAACCCACGTTCCCATTTTTTCTCTCTACCCTAAGAAAAACCAGAAACTGGTCATTGTACTCAGTGAAGTACGTAAATTGTGTAGAGTTTAGGACTTCAAGATTTTGAAGTTTTCAGTAGGTAAGCAGTGAATAAATCCTCTAGAGTTGAGGATTTATGAAATAAATTTGATAAGTTATTATCATCTGCATGGAAAATGGCATTTACGTGTTTGTTCTTAAATACTGTGTTGATGGGAATGAAAAATTTGGTTATAGTGTTAATTTAATGTTTTGAAAGATTATTAGTGATTAGGTGTTGAAAAAGTGATTTTTGGAGTTGTAATGGAAGAGATACTTTAGGTAGAAGATGAGTTAGATGTAAAATGTTGAAAGTTTAAAAATTTGGAAAATGTTCATTGAGTATGCTTTAGTCTTTTAGCCCCAACGTTTTCTCTAGCTGTCTAAATGAGATGATTCTTGATTTGGATTAAACTAGAGATATGTGGCTACATTTCTTATGAAGATATAGAATTTCAATTCTATCTCTAAGAGTCTCAAAATTTCATGAAGTTATGAACTGGGTGTAGTACTTTGGGAGCTGAATGTAAAATTCGTGTTCTAACTTCGGGGGAAAATCTAGATTAATCTAGATGGATTTTAGCAACGTTTCCTTCTTGAGAGTTATATATCTTTCTTTTATCTTTCAAACGGTATATAGTATGGAAATTTTGTACATTTGAGTCAAAAGTTATGATTTGTATAAGTGGCAATGTTCTGGAAGCAACGTAAGAAGAAAGGAAAGTAAGACGAAGTGAAAGTACTGCACCATATTTTATGCAGCATCATAACTTGTAACAATCATATCTTTCATTCATATATCCAAAATTTACAAACTTTATATCGTTGGAAAGCTACAAAGGTCATCTACAAATTCCATGAAGACAATTTTTACCGATTCTTCCTAGAAAATTTCCACAATTTCCCTTAAATTCCAAACAAAATTCCTACCCTTATGAAAACTTGAAATTAACAATGTAAAACTTGAAAAGTCATAAACAAACATAGTGCATAAGTATTTCATTCATATCAAAATAAGAGTTTTACAACACTTTGGTGGGCATTTCAAGCCACTTACATCATAGTCCAAAAATAGAAATTCTTTAAAAACTACAATCGCTCAAAATGCGACTAAAGCATTGTTTTACAAAAAATTAACTTAAAATACAAAATAAGCCAATTCCGGAGTAATGCCTTTATGCTCAATCACTCGATCTTGTGCTCCTCACCTGGAGATGGGACAGAAATGGGAGGGGTGAGCTTAACGCTCGTGGGTAATAGTTTTATAAACGGTAATAAGCAAAAACCATTTGAAACTTTTATGATTATAGCAAAACCTCATTGAAATCCATAAAACATTCATTTCTCAAAATTGTCAACTGGTCAAGCAAATTCACAATTCACACAAGTCAGACAATCATCAAACTTGTCAACACATAAAAAAACATAAACACATCATAATGGTTTGGGTGGATCTAAAACAGATGGTACTACACATTTCCCATACGGGTCCTGTGTAGCTGTGAACAGAAAGTACTATCGTAACCCCATAAAATTGTCTTGCGTAGTCGTGAACTTATGGGAGTCCGCCAGGGAGCTCCATGCCACTAACGGGCAGGCAGGAGAAGCCTTTAGACAAGTGTACTTGACATACTTAGGGGACCACCGCAAACCTACATAATCATGCATCTCATAACTTGCAAACTATTTGCCCAAATGGCACATTTTGAAATCTTGTCTTTTATAAGCATGAACTATTTCATATACTTGCTATTCTTTCAAAAATCATTCCATAAATTCACAAATACAACAATCATAGAGCAATTTGAAATCATTCTCATATCACTCAAAATTCATTCACAAAACTAACATACAAAAAGCATGTAGCACATTCTCAAGCATTTAAAGATCAATAAATGTACTTTTATAAGGTAGTTGGAAAGTCAATTAATTACATTTATTGAAGAACATTTAATAGCTTATTAACTCAATTATAAAAATGTCACCCACCTTGATTTTCCTTGCTTGAAAACTTGTTCAAAGATGTGTCTATTCTTGCTCCTCTTGCCTCTCTTGCCTCCCTTTTGACAATGCCAAAAATTCCCAAATCAATAGAATTCAAATTGGAAAACCTAAAGAACCCAATGCATGAAATTGATCCTAGAATACCTAAACCCATACATTTCCTAAGCTCTTTGAACCAAAAACATTCCAAAAATTCAAAAGATTTAAAACTCAACTTACTTTGAATCTTCTCCCAACAATGATTTCCTTGGCTCTAATGAAAGCTTTAACCTTCTTCTCTCTTTTTCCTTCTTGAATCAACTTCTAAAAACCCCCCTTAAACACCAAGAAATGAAGAACCCTAGCTTGCTCTTCTTTTTCTCCTTCTTTTTTTCTTCATACGACACTCTCTCTCCCTCTTTTCTCTCTATTTTTTTTGTTCTTCTAATTGTAAGACACCCATTTCTCTTGCCTTTTAAACCCTTAGTGATGCTAAAAATGTCCAACTTACTCTTACTTATTAGCCTTGCAACTTAAATGCTTAAGTGCTCTTCCCAAAATGTCCTCATACATATGCACTCTTGCTACTTAATTCAACTAAACCATATTTTAAAATCCTAACAACATCAACATAATAATTAACTTCAAATAAAATAAGAAATCTAGCAAAACCTCAAAATTTATTTAAAATCATGCTTAACTCCTTCCAAAAATCAAGACATTTTTCTAATCATGCAATTGAAAGAATTTGATAGCACTTCCTCCTAGGAAAAATGTTCCTTATTGTCTTAATTTTCTAATGACACCAAAATTATTCAATTTGGTTCTATAGTCCAAAAGTTATGCCCCAAATATTTTCAAACTGTTCTTATGCTGAAACAATATTCTATGATCAACTTCCATCCAAAAATTGATATTCTCAGACAATTTGTAACCCTATTTCTCTAGTTTAATCCAAATCAAGAATCATCTCATTTGGATAACTAGAGCAAAAGTTATGGCTAAAACATCAAAGCATACTCAATGAACATGTTTCACTTACATTTTCTAGCTTTTAACTACCAACCTTTCACATATAACCTATCTTGTATTTAAACCATTTTTTTACCTCATTTCAAATTCAAGAATTCTCCTTTTCGCTACACATGAATAATTGCCAACATTTCTCATTTAATAGTTCTAACTTCCAAGAAAATTCGGGCCCAACACCATTAGTTGGTCTTATATATAGTACAAAAAGCTCCAAATGTAATCACAGAAGATGTGTATATTAATTCTAATTAATATTTTAATGATAACAAAACATAAATATACAAATGAGTTTTACTTTTTTATAAAACCAACATGAGATCAAATTGTACCTATGTATATATCAAGAAATATTTCATAAAATTGCTAAGGAAATTTTAAAGTTTGCATCATTCAAGTGAAGATCAACATGGAGGACAAAAGAGATCAAGGCATATCAAGGTCATAGATAATTTGTAATGTTCATTGTAATTTCATTTAGCTAACTTGATAATGTTAAATCCTCACCATGTATAAATACTTCATTATTTTAATTAATTTCATGATTATTTTCATTCACAAAGAGGGCTAAAAGTTTTAATTTTAAGAAAAAACCATTTTGAACCTTAAAACATTTTCTAAAAAGTATTTTGAAAAGTATTTGTATTAGGAAAATGAAATTTGAGCATTTGAAGATGTTAGGATTATGATTTTCAGAGGATTGGTTGACTTAAATGGATTAGTAATCAATTAATGTCGGTTAAAATTATCAAAATTGATGAATTGAGAGTTTTTAGTAATAGTTAATGGCTAATGGATCTTATGTATTTAATGCATATTAGTCGATTAATGTGCTTATAACAACTACTTTTTAACTCCAACGACTAAAGTGCTTAAAAAGTCTCTTGTTATTATCAAGTATGTGCCTACAGGCAACATGTTATAGATCCACCAACTATAGACTTACCCATCTGTGTTTTAGGAATATATCTGAAGTACAAGACTGTTATGAGCATAGTTTTTCTTTGTTTTATTAGAAGTTTATGTTTTTTGCATGTTTTGTGACGATTGCTTAAATTTTGTGTACCATATGCTTATTATGGATCTTTATCATTTTTATGATATTTTTATAAATTTATATTTCTGATAAGTGATAAATTGATGATATTTTTTACGTTGAATCCATATTGATATTGTTGTTATACTTTTGGATTAGTAACGCCTAATTATGTAAAACGCATACACTATAATAGTGTGTTGGTTATATATGATTAGTTTGACCACAAAAATTACTATGAAATCATTATGATATGACTATGCAGTTTAAGTGAGAGAATGTTAAATTAATCAATATAGGTTGATATAATCTTATAATAATTAAAATTTTAAGATGTTTAGTCCGTTTTTGGATGAACATTATATTACTAATTATATTACAGATCTTCGGGTCCATTCAACAATCTCATTCAAGTTTACTTATTAGACTTATGGCGTACCAAAAATTATATTTTAACCTAATCGACATATTATTAGTATATTTTTGCCCATTATAAAGTTAGATATTGTATACTAATACGGGAAGGAAATTGATAATTAAGATTCAAAGAGTCTTAGTTTTCATTTTCATTGTGTTGGTTCGTATCTTGCAACAATTTATAGATGGTTGATAACGCTAAATTTTTTTTTTTTCATTTTTAGAATGTAATCTTTTTAATCTTATTATATGTTCATAATGCAAAATTATGAAAATTATATTAATTGATTGTGCGATTGAATATTGGACGTGTATAAAGTATATTACAAACTATATTAATTGACTGTTTGATGCCTAAAATCCAAAATATAAATAATAATAAGCAAAAAAGGGTACGTACCTCAGGTGTCAACATATCTTGCGACCATTATAAAATTTGATCACTTTTCTGCTATCAAAAGGAATCGGGACCTAGATTCTGTCGTATTCGATGAAGCCGGAGCTTTAGAGAGCATTATTTAACAAACGTATTTAGTGATTGAGTTAAATAATGGAAAATTTTGACTGCACTATCCTCGTGGCCACAGGCGCAGCATCCACTAATCAGAAATATCTCTAACAAAACAAAAGCACTTGTTCTCCCTGAAATGGAAAATATATGTTTGGCTGAGTGGCTATACAACATAGCCATGCAAATCAAATCGAGTTTTTGTGTTCAACCACCAACTTCATTGAGATTTGAACATTTTCTTATCTATCGAGTAATTCAGTTAATCAAACTTAGTCATGGAACAAGCGAAAGCTTTCCAGTCCTCATTATCGACTCAACTTATATTTGATTAATTAAAAGATAATCCCATACTATATTATTAGTTGTTATTAGGCTATTAACGGTTGAACATGAAGTATTGAGCTAGAATTTAGGCTTCGACTATTAAAGTAAAGCCTCAAAAGAAGTCACCCATATACAAACGCTGATACTTCTCTCCGGACCATTTGTCTTCAACTTGTCAATGCTTCTTAACAATTTTTCATTTTAAAATCTATTACACAAGTTGTTACTTGGTTGGTAACCGACTGATGGAAAGTGTTGGATTTTGAGTCTACAAACTAATAAGCGCATGCGTAAACCAAAAGGGTCGAAGCCAATGAAGAGAGTATTGGGTTGGATCACTAACATAAAATATCACTAGCTATTTTGATAATTGATGGTGGAGCAAGAGTTAGTGCCAATGTGGGATAGTTACAAAATGGAGTAGGTGCATCAACTAAAAATTCCTCTACAATTCAAAGGGTTGTTAAATTAATACGTAGTTGGTACCTGGAAGAACCTGATAATAAGTTCAGTAAGTTGGTTCTACGTACGCTAAAAAAAGTTTTACAAATTTTATTTCAAATTTCAATTGATAAGATTCAGTTTTGCCTTTCTTTTGTAGGTTTGTGTTCTCTTAAAACAATACGTTCCTTTTCCACCTTGATATCATGCAAAAATAAGTAATAATCTTATTGTTTCGGAAGGGCTGATCAATTTGTTTTCATTTACATTTAACAAGCATTTTTAGTTAACCTGGTCCGCTGTTTAGAAAGAGTAGCACCGGAACCACTTCAACAATGCATCTTCTTTCATTTGGGGCTGTGTCATCTCTTAAACCAGAGTTCTTTGGATTGAAGGATGGTCTGCCATTAGACACGGACTCTCTATACGGTGCTGAGTGAATTCAGCGTTTGTTTTATTAGTAACAAGGCAACTCTATGGGTAAGTCATCCTGCGCGTTTTCCAACTGCTGTGGTATGCATTTGGTGCATGCAAAAGACACGGCGGTCTAATGCATGGTGTTTACTAATGAACCAAGCACAAGAACAAGCATAATCGTAATAAGTATTTTCTTGTTTGGTTGGATTCACTTGTAATCATTATTATATTACCTAATGAAATCTGGAACACTCCATTTGCGTTAATGGGATGAAATGGAGTCTACCACGCGACTCATAGTTACGTCAAGGTCTTTTAAGCCTCGCCACCTTAAACCTAATGTAATATGCCCCGTTGCAGGCACAAGATAAAATGTTGTCCAATCATCTGAAACAGGAGTGATGCTGGTCTGCCAGTCTTGGCATCTCCAGTTGGCAGAAGAGATGCAATGATTTCTATACCAGTTGTCATTTTCTTGTAGCTGTAGACCACAACAGATAGGCTCACTACAATTAAACTAGGCTCTCAAATTTAGCAGAAATTGGAAGGTATATATGGTTATACCAGGCAGCACGATCTGAACAAGGTCTACCCATTTACCTTGTTTCTTTGGACTATTCCAACTTTTGGTTTTAGGATGTCGATGGATTGGGAATTCACGTACCCTGCAATATCATGCAGCAGTCTATCTTTCAGGATAATGCCGTACATTGCAAAATATAACATCCACGATAAGATTTGGAACACGATTCATTTTATAAAAGATTCTGAAAGAAAGTTGCTTTCAGATATATTTGTTTACTCTCGGTGTCGGTACATTGAAAAGGTCTTCTAAGGTTTCACTTAACGATAGAGGAAAGAGTATTATAACATCTTCTATTGTTAGAATATAAAGTTTTGTAGTGGGTATTTTTAATGTTTGCCGAATTATTTTTTTAGAATATATAATAATATATTAAATTAGTTCTTTTTTGGGGTTGAAAGTTGAAAGTTTGATAATGTTGTGAAGTCCTCACCTTTTATGCAGCTTGGAGTCCACAAGCCTTCATCAGTACAGCTGCAGAATATATCAGGTGTGCATCCTGCTGGGCTGGACTCAACTCTTTTGAGGTCTAATGATCCCTCGAAAATTGCCTACTTGAACTGGATTCAATTCAATTCGTTAACAAGTAGCTGTGAGATGAGCAAGGAGAAACAAAAGTAACCACCGTATTTTTAAGGGATAATAAATTTTGAAGTGTTCTCTTTCTATTACATAATTAATATTTTGTAATCTTAATTTAAAAGGTTAGTTTTGTTAATATTTTTGCTAATTTGATTAATAGAATCTTTTTTATCTATGATATGAAGATGTATATATAAAAAAAACTTAATTATCAACTAATCATTCATATGGACTAAACATCTATATACTAACCTCCTTCGCACATTAAGTTAGGTGTTTTAATTAATGCTAATGATTAGCTAGAAATCAAATTTCTACATTATGGAAAAAAATAAAGATTTTGTTAGTCAAATTAGTAAGATACTAATAAGACTAATTGTTTGGTTCGGATTATTATGTTTATAAAAGGTAACTCAATTAATTAAAAGTTGTAAAATTTTAGACATTAAATTTAGAAAAACTTTAAAAATATCTCTATTTTCAATTATATTATTTGTGGGACAAAAAAAGGTGGGAAGACGGCAAGAGCAGGAGCACTAGGTATCTTGTTGCTTTTTTTTTAATACAACAGAGAAAACAAAAACCCAAAAAAATCTAGCTAGCCCGCAGCTCTGTGGTACATTGCTCCTTGCTTGTCTCAGAGGAAGAGCTCCACAACAGACATCAGTGGTTCCTGAAGATAATGTTTGCCTTGCCTGGTTCGGACTGCTAAGGCGGCCAGGTTATCTGCACACTGGTTCCCTTCTCGGTGTACGTAGTGCACTTGCATCTCCTAATCTTTTTGGAGTAGATCCCGGGTACCTGCCAGCAAAGAAAGATGTTCAATAAACTCTGGCCTTGAAGAGGAAAGGAAATTAATGACTTCGAGAGAATCCGCTTCTACAATGACTCGACGATACCCCAAAGATCAAGACCCAAGTGGATTTCCCAAAGTTCAGCAACTTGTGGCGACTCTCGTCCAATATGTTGTATAAACCCACCACACCATTGGCCGGTGCAGTCACGAATTAACCCCCCAGCAGTAGCTATGGACGAACCCTGAGTCACCCCATTCATGTTGAGCTTGACCCAAGTCGCCAGCGGTTTAGACCAACCTACTAGGCTACCCGCCGAGATATACCCTGATTCGGAAACACATAGTTTTCCACTACTCGTGCCCTGCCTATCCACTTCACGTAATCCATAACTGCTTTCGTACCATCCTCCGACTAAACGAAATCAGCTTCAAAGAGGCTTTTGTTATGCTAATTCCATAACATCCAACAGACGACTCCAAAAATAGTGGCCCAGTTCCCAAGCATCTCGGGGAAGGTTCCATAAGGTTGGATTTCACCTATCCTGCTACTTCTTGTTGAAAGAAGGTTGTAATACCTAGCCCCAAGGAAAGTTACGCCAGAATGCTTGTACTCTCAGACAATCCCGTATGACATGGATTGTGGTCTCTTCCTGGCCGCAATTGGGACAGCTACTATCCGTAGTAAGATGTCGAGCCACTCTTTACTGGTTGGTCAGAAGCTTTTTCTTTCTCAGTAACCACAGGAACGCTCTGATCCGCTGGGGTCCCGCCCATTTCCAAATGAGCGCCCAGAGGCTAGTATTTATATCCGTGGTGATGCCTTCAATTAGCTTGTAGGCCGATGCTGAAGTAAATCTCGCGTTATTATAGACTTTACGTTTAATGTACAAAATGCACAAGAAGGGGGGGGGTTGAATTGTGTATCCTTTTTCGTGAATACAATCCGCTTTTAAAATTCTTTGAAAACTTGCTTTTTCAAACTATTAAGTAAGAATCACGATGTATTGCAATTAACTTCTATATACTTGTATAAACAGTATAAATTAAAAGTAGAGAGTTAGAAGTTGACACAGTGATTTTATCCTGGTTCACCCCAAACCGTGGGCTACGTCCAGTCCTCAGAATCTTTTCCAAGATTTCACTATTCTTCTCAAAAGTACAAGTATTCTTTATACAGAGCCTCTTCAGGTCTCTTATACCAAGTATTCTTTTTCTCACTTAGCCTCTTCAGGCTCTCAACTTTTCTTCTTTCTTACAGAAAGATATTGCGAGCTTTGTTACAGTAATGATAGCTCTAGTGTTTCGCACAAATACAGTGTTTGCTAAAAAGCTTAAGATCACTATCTCAAATTGCTAACTCAAAATCACTAACTTTTTTGCTAAGCTCTTTCAGTCTTTGACTCCGACTCGTATTTATAGCCTTCGTCTTCAACTGCTTCTTGATAACCGCTTCTTTCTTCTTGTTTCTTGATCTTTGAATAAACAGTTATTCAGTTGAGTTCTGTAACTAACTCAAACTGATTAACTATTCGACGTAGTATCGGGTCTTCGTCTTATATCGCTTCCGTCTTAGTTTGCTTCTGCTTTCATCTTAGTTTCTTTCGTCTTAGTTTGCTTCCGCTTCCGTCTTAGTTTACTTCAGCTTCTGTCTTACTTTCTTTCGTTTTAGTTTGCTTTCACTTTCGTCTTAGTTTGCTTCCACTTCCGTCTTAGTTTCGCTTCAGCTTCTGTCTTACTTTCTTTCGTCTTACCTTGCTTCCACTTCTATCTTAGTTTGCTTCAGATTCCGTCTTACTGTCTTTTGTCTTAGTTTGCTTCCGCTTCCGTCTTAGTTTGCTTCCGCTTTCATCTTAGTTTCTTTGGTCTTAGTTTCACTTCAGCTTTCGTCTTACCAAAATGATTCATCAATTTCTAATATTATTATTATTTGATTTTCATCAAAATTATTTAGACGTGAAGTCATTTTGATTAACACTATGGTGGTCTGGTGATCGATGCACCCTCTCTTGTAGCCATGTTCGTGAAAGTAGAATCTACACCAACTTGCTACCAAGTTCTGAATCGGTGACCTCGCTCTGATACCAATTGAAAAACCTGAAGAGGTGTAGTAGTTTCGCAAACTCTTCAATTTGACCGCAGTTACTTGTAAGGTTCTACCACAATTACTTGTAATTGTATCTGTCAGTTACTAGATTTGAAATAACTGTATCAGCAACTGTTAATTTTTCTGTACCAAACGAAAACATAAAATTAAATACAAAATTAAACAAATTAACACCGAAATTTGATAATGCAATTCGGCACACCTTGCCTACGTCTACAGGTCTCTCACCCAACTTAATACTTTCACTAACGACAATAGTTTTTACACAAGACTTTACTAAACTGACACCACTCAACCTTGACACTATCCCTCGTCCTCACTATCCGTGAAAAATTTTCACACCTAATAACATAACTGACTCGTATTAACCTCAACAGATAATTTTTTCAACACTCTTTTTAACAAAAGAACAATAAATAAATAACTCAAGTGATTGACTAGCTAAGAATAAGAACAAAAAACACTTTAGATAAAAAAAAAGAGCAATTTCTCGAAAGGTTCGGCTCCACTGAAATAAATCTGAAACTTGTCATAGTAAGCTATAGACTAATTTTTGAAAACTCCAACATCAACTCACGGCAGTAGGGGAAGACATCACGCACAACTAATCAAGGAAATATGCCTTCAGTAGAAGACACACACAATGGACAAATCAACTTAATCGTGAGCCATACAGTGAAAACTCAACACCAAATCGTGAGCAATTCAAGATGTCGCACCCACAAAAAACTATCAGCTCACATACAAAAACTTCATACACTCACAATCAATTAACTAGTAAGCCTAGTTGCCCATATACGAAAATAACACCTGGAGATGTTTTCTGCTACACACACATGGACCACACACCATGAGTTACGTCATCAACCATTTGTTACCTAATTCACCAAAGATACAATAAACAATTGTTTCCTACTACACAGAGATGTCTTCACACACACGCCCATTACACTTCTATGCCCACACTATCTCCATAATAAACGTAATCTATGTAAATCTTCATCCAAGATATAGTTCTATTTACACAACAACTCTATCCAAGAAGTCAATTTAAGTAAGACTTTTTGATTTATATTTTTGGTTATTATCTGAATATCCAATAATAAAAAATGCCAAAATTAAAATAATAGGACATAGTAAATATCCCAACAATCTCCCCCTTTTTGATATTTTTGTCACAAATAGAAACTTCTCTTTAATCATATAAACGAACATATAAATGTATTGAAGTTACAATACTCCCTCTCAATCCAAGTCAAATTAGAATTGTTGTTTAATCATACCAAGCCATGGTCCAGCTGTCATCACCCAATTAAATTCAATGTAAATCTTGAATCTACATTATCTTATAAGTCTAATTATCTAATAATGCCAAAATTAAATAATAAGATATATAACATATATATTAACATCTTTGATAAATAAATCAAGCCAATTATATGTATATAACTTACATCTTAAAAGAGAATAACAAATCATATAGAGCTAACCAAATAAGGAATAAAATAATATTCCAGAGTCTTGCAACGCAATCGTGGCTAGAAACAACTTATTAAAACGATATATGGTACAGTATAGAAGCTCGTCTTTGTAACAGAAAGCGAAAGAATGAGGGAAGTGGAGGAATCCAACATTCACAACTTTGTGGGTGTACTTTGATATTCATTTATCCATTTCCCTTTTATTAACTTCTACTTAATGCTGAGCTTGATGCCTGAGGTGTGGACTCTTTGACTTCTGAAAAAATTACTGATATCATGTACAACGTAAAAGAAAGTTAAAAGTACACGCGGGATTGCTTTAGATACTCCTTTTTAAGTGTGCTTTAGTTGGTAATCTTCATACAAAGATCCTGCGCTTGTTAATTGCATAGTCGAGCACAACGTATATGCCTAATTGAAAGTCTGGTTATTGTCAAATGATGGAACCCACAACAACATCCAAGAAGGATATATGGTGTCTTTAGGACCTTATTGTCCACACTTTCACCACTGAGCCAGCCTGGAAAGGTGCCGTGTGATGACGGTATCTGTTTCACCGCAGATAATGTAAATCTGATCAGTTACTAATTTATAAGAACAAATCAGAGCTTCATATTTTGATAATTAATTTGCATCCAAATCAGAGCTGGTTATTATACCAACATCAAAATCGAACTAAGCTTTCAACTAATATGAATAAATTAATTTAACTACATCATATATATACCATGAAGTTCTATTGAAAATGAGAATAAAGTTCTTATTTCAGTCCTTAGGCTTGTATATTCTTATTAGTGTCGATGTCACTTCTTTAATTTTCTTTCCAAGAATGCATAAAATGTCCCACGTTAAAAACATTTGGGACAAGAACTAGAGCAGAGCATGGGCAACATGATCTATCCAAACCATATCCTCTGGAAAGTGTATGGCGTCAGGCATGACAACTTTGATGGAAGAAGCAAATGCAACTACAGCCACTGATCACAAGCAATCTGGTGTGTGTATCCAGAAACCTGTAAAAGAAGCGGAAATAATTCCTTTTGTAATTATTATTATCCAAAAATATGTTAAATATAACTTACAATATGCATAAGAATAACTTACCTGCAAAAGGTAAACCAGGAAGAGGAGATGATTTAGACTAGCTAGCTAGACTATGAAATAACACGTGGGAGGAATCATTTGAGCACTTAAACCACCTTGTCATAACCTTAAGTTGGCTGCTTCTTGTCTGAGGGATGGAAAGATGAAGAGGAAATAACATGTACATGTTGGACTATATTTGAATAAGAACATGTCATTTCCTATCTGTTTGAGCCATGAAGTATTTAGGTTTTTGTACAAAGACAATGGAAAACCAAGCGTATCCTGATTTGTTAAAAAAAAAGAAGAGAAATTAGGTTGGTTTGGAAAAGCGTATCCTAATAATAATATCAAGATTCTTAGAGTTTCTTTTTAATTTTTATAATCGTGTATTATTGTTATTGATATTATTACTTAGGTCAGTAAATGAACCATGTCAGGTCCACTACAGCCTCCGTGTTTGAATTGGCTGGCTCCTCACCAGTCAAGCACATCTTTCACGACCAACCTCCCCTCTTCGATCAAAGTTTCCTTTTTCCAAACCAACCTGGAGTTTGTTACAGCTACAGTATGGACGTAGTTAAATCAAAAGATAACAGTTAAGCATGTCGGCGTCATCTTTTAGAATTTTAGACCCCCTCCTTTAATCTTTTTTGTTTTTAAATATAATCATTTTCCATCCTTCATAGCAAGGATGAGCTTCAGAATCAAACATGAAAGAGACACTGTTAGTCCTCTTTTAACTCCCACTACATCACACCAGCTCTCTTTCTCTCCTCTTCTTCCTTGCCTCCTTATTTTCTCCTCCTCTCAAACTACCATCTTTTTCAGGCTTTCTCTACTTTCAGTTCATTGATCAGAGAGTCGCTTTCAGAATCTGTCTAAAATGGGAATAACCTACAAATTAACACTCTATCTACTAGCTCTTGTAATGCTAATACCCTCCACAATGTCCTCAACAATGCAAATGCCAAACTCAAGAACGTTGTACGAGATCGCATGTACAATGTGCTCCACCTGTTGCAACCCAGCTCCGACAACGCCGCCTCCGCCTCCGCCTCCACCGTTATCCTCACCCCCTCCGCCGTCATCCACCACCACATACTGCCCTCCTCCACCACCTCCACCAAGGTCAGGCGGCGGTGGTTCTTACTACTACTCTCCGCCGCCACCTGCCTCCACTTACAATTACTACTCCCCACCACCGCCAAAAACCGGCGTCAATTACTACCCTCCAACGTACAAAAACTTTCCTACACCTCCACCACCAAACCCAATTGTTCCTTATTTTCCTTTCTACTATTATAATCCACCACCTCCATCTTCGGGGTCCACAAAGTTGATATGTTCTTATAGCTACGGCTTTATTGTTTTGTTGGTTGTTTCCTTAGTTTCTTTGTTTTAACATAGCTAATTATCAAGAAACTGTAGGAGGAGAAATAACGAGGCAGATTGTCAGATCTGGGAAAGTTTGCAGCTGAGAAAAAGATGGAATCTGTGAATCAAAACGAGATTGATCTTCCAAGAAGAAGAAGACAATGAGCTTCTGCGATGATAACGATGACTTTTAAGCTTGAGGACACGAGTCGTGAGGTTTTTCTCCGACAGAAACTTGGAAATGACGACAACATCACTGATGTCGAGTAATGATTACATGGATCTTCTTTCCTCTCTTGCTTGTTGAGTGAACTCTCCAATTGTGGTTGACAATTTGTACCAATCTTTGTTCTTCTTTTGTTTCACCAATAATTGAAATTCGCAAGTTAGCCATTTCCATTTAATTGTAGCCAATCTATTAGGGATTTTATCGGCAACAACAGTATATACAAAGTTTGGTGTTCTAATTGTGTACCCTCTGGAATCTTTTGTTCTTTTTCAAGGGGAAGGAGGATTGCATTATTTGAAGGATAATGATGCGTTGACAAGTTTTATAACGAGCAAATTCTATGGTAATACTTTGAACACGCGGGCAAGATCATAATTGATCCAGACTGATTTCAGTAGGCAACTTGTCTGATTCATGTAATGGATATAAGGATGCATTTATTTCTTTTGCAAATAAGAAGTCTCTTTTATGTGGGAACAGGAAGGGGCTCCAGCTACCTTATGACAATTACTGAATACAGGTCACGCTGCCAGTTATGTCCCGCTTGTAATTATTAACGAAAGACATGCTTGTCAAATTTTGATTGTTTACCAACTTTAAGAAAAGGGCTACCCTTTTCAAAAGAGCAAAGATTGAACCTTTTCTAGCCCCTTTCTCTTTCGTTTTCCTCACAATTAGAATTAATTTTGATTCTAACATATTACATC
>JANIHZ010000209.1:29606613-29623557 GCA_027478365.1 Erythroxylum rufum | reverse complement strand
GAAGAATTGATGTTGTTTTAGGATTGATTTTCCAGGTCAGAACATTTGAGTGACATTTTGACCCTCTTAAAGTTAGAAATTGCTCTTGAGTCTTCATGAGAATTGTAGAACTTGTTTTTATCTTTCAATCAATATAAAGTATGGAATTTTTGGGCAAGGAAATATGAAGTTATGAATTTTAGAAGTTTCTGTTACTATTTGGGATGATTATTAGGGGACAGACACTTTGAAGTAGTTTTTGACTCTCTTAGAGGCCGAATTGATTTTTATGTCCTTCATAAAAGTTGTATATATTCCTTTTAGCTTGATATTGATACCAAATTTGTCAAATTTGGAGTTTGGGATCAAGAGTTATGATATTTGGAAGTTCTGATACTGATTAGGATGAAGTTTGCCGATCAGTCACTTTTGAGTGAACTTTTGACTCCTTTAGAGACCGAGTTTATTATTGAGTCCTACATAAAAATGGTAGATATATCTTTTATCTTTCCAATGGTACAAAGTTTGCAAAATTTGGAGTTCAGGGTCAAAGGTTATGAGCGTTAGAAGTTAGGAGGTCAGGATCACTTGGTCAAGCGCAGCGCTCGGCCGAGCGCCCTGCCGCTCGGTTGATTTTGGCCGACCGACCTCCCTCCACTCTTTTGGCCATAACTTTTTCGTCCGACATCCGATTAATCTGATTTTTGAAGCGTTGGATTCCTAAGACATTCCTATTTCTCTCCATGCTAATTTTATAATTTTTGAGTTTTAACTGAGGAAGATTGATCGACCCAAAGTGGGATGATCGATTAAAAGGTTGTGAGCTGGATATTCCTCTGAACATACTTCAGTATTTTAGAGATATCTTGAGCTATAGAGCTCGGATTGAGTTGATTCTTATTTCATATTAACATAGAGACATGGGCATACAAGTTATCTGAAGGAACCAATAAGTAATGTAGTCGCTAAGATGTTCAATTTTGGGAGTGAAATTGGTGATAGTGTTCAGTCTTGGTTTAGTGTTGGTCTGAAAGTGTTTTAGCTATAACTCTTTCGTTCGACCTCCGATCGATCTAATTCTTGAAGCGTTGGATTTCTAAGACATCCCTCTATCTTTCCACGAAAAGTTATGATTTTTTAGATCAAATTGAGGAAGACCAATCGACTCAAATTGGGATGATCGATTAAAAGAGTATGAGCTGGTTGTTTTCTGAACATGGTTCAGTAGTTTGGTGATATCTTGAGCTATAGAGCTCCGATTGAGTTGATTCTTATTGAAAATTAAAATAGAGACATGGAGTTACAAGTTATCTAAGGATCTGATTGACAAATTAGCCTCTAAGACTTTTAATTTCTGAAGCGAAGTAGGTAATAGTTTTCAGTCTAGATTTTGTAAGATTAGAAAGTATTTTGGCCATAACTTCTTCATTTCTGAACCGAATTGAGTGTTTTTAGTGTCGTTAGAAATGTAAGACATAGAGGAACATTTTCTAGAAGACAATTTTGTCAAATTACTTCATTTACCTGATCGAAATAAGGAATCAAGATGTCAGTTTTTAAGGCAAAAAGAAAGGGCGTTATTGGAAGATCACTTAAGGTTTTAAGTTATAAGGCTTACATGTAAGGGCAAATTGGACATTTTACATTCATTAATGGCAAGTTGGTAAATAATACATGTGTGGTTTTGTTTAAAAGAAGCAGAGAGCTGTCGTAGGAGTTAGAAAAAAATAAGAGAAGAAAGAAAGAAAGGAGAGAGGAGAAGAGAGAAACATGGTTTCGGTGATGGGAGAAAGAGAGAAAGGTTTAGGGTTTGTGATTTTTTTTGAGCTTCCAAGGGGATTTCGAAGATGATGCAAGAGGAAAACAGTGGAAAAGCTTGAAAGCTTCCTATGGAGTCCAAGAAATCCGAAAATGGAGGGAGAAAGGGGTAAGTTTCAAATTTTTTTAAGTTGTGATTTTGATGATTTTATGGTTTAGATACCTTGAAAATGTTATGGGATTATGTTTCCTAAGCTCAATTTTGGAGGTAGCATGGTTTAATTTGTTTAATTTTGGATATTTGTAAATTAGGGTTTATGCCCAATTTTTGTGATTTGGGGATTTTGGAAGTTTTTGATTTAGATAGCTTAAATATATGAGGGATTTGTATTTTCTAAGCTCAATTTGAGTATTTATGATTTTTATGATGTTGAATTTGGGTGATTTGGCTTAGGGAATTTTAATTTGGAGGAAAGAAGGAAGGAATGGAGAAATTGAAGCTATGGACAAGTTTCTAGCATGGAAATGAGGTGGGTAATGTGTTTATATTTTGAATTATAAGCTAAGTATGTGATTTTGAAAAATCAAGAAGCAAAATGTTTATAAATTATTGTTTATGTAAGTGTTTGAAAATTTTGATTTTCGTAGGATTAAATTCCTTGCTTTCGAAATGATTTTAAGAAAATTTCAAGACTTGTGAAATTCATTGTTTTCGAATTATTTGAAAATTTTGATAAGGTTGCTATGATTTAAGAAATTGTAATGATTGATGATTTTATTGTTTTTGAATAAAAGGTGAAATTGCTACATGAATTTTGGATGATAAATGTGCATTGTGAATTGGAATGTGTTTGAATTATGATTTAAAGAAATTGCTATGATCTATACATTCTTTGTGTTTTGAATGATTAAGATTTTGATATGTGAATTTCAATTTGTTTGAATATGGCTAGAAAAAGAGAAATATTGAAATGCTGCCATTTTTGAGTTAATTGATGGGTTATATGGATTGGTTTGTGTTTTGGGAGATTGAGGATTTTGGAGATTGAGTTTTTGTGTAGGTGCTTAAGTTTGGGTTGAAGATTGAAATATTGGCTATTTGATTTTAGGGAAGTTGCTGTCAAATTTTTTTGTAAAAATTTGGCAGAAACTTTGGTTGTGTTTTTGACCCTCTTAGAGCTTGAATTGGATTGGGGGGTCTTCTTAAAAATTGTAGCACATGTTTAAAGCTTTCTAATGGTGTATAATGTGCATTATTTGGAGTTAGGAGTAAAAACTTATGGGGGTTGAACCTAGTGCAGTTATTGTTCATATGGTAGTTTTACTGTTTCATTGGGCAGAAACTTTGGTTGTGTTTTTGACCCTCTTAGATCTTGAATTGGATTGGGGGTCTTCTTGAAAATTGTAGCACATGTTTAGAGTTTTCTAATGGTGTATAATGTGCCTTATTTGGAGTTAGGAGTAAAAACTTATGGGGGTTGAACCAAGTGCAGTTACTGTTCATATGGTAGTTTTACTGTTTAATTGGGCAGAAATTTTGTTTGTGTTTTTGACCCTCTTAGAGCTTGAATTGGATTGGGGGCTCTTCTTGAAAATTGTAACACATGTTTATAGCTTTCTAATGGTGTGTAATGTGCCTTATTTGGAGTTAGGAGTAAAAACTTATGGGGGTTGGACCTAGTTTAGTTACTATTCATATGGTAAATTTGGGCAGAATCTTTGGAAGGGTTTTTCACCCCTTTAAAGTCTTCATTGATTTTTGCATCCTTCATAGAAAATGTAGATTATCTTTTACCCTTTCCATTAAGGTATAATATGCAATTTTGGGGATTTGGAGTAAGAAGTTATGAGGATTGGAAGAATACAGTTACTGTTCATAGAGTCATTTTATGGGCAGTAACTTTGAAGTAGTTTTTGACTCCCTTAGAGGCCATATTGGTTTTTAAACCCTTCACGAAAGTTGTAGATTTTTCTTTGAGCTTTTTATTGATACTAAATTAGTGAACTTTGGAGTTCGGTGTGAAGAGTTATGAAATTTCATTTTTTAGTTGAAGAATAGGATTTCTGATTGGGCCTTAAGCCTTTATACTTCAGGAGGGAAATTAAGGTGAATTTTTAAGACCTGTTCGAAGGTAAATAGATTTAGTTCGTTTTTTAGGTTTGTCTTTTCTAAATTGGTTGAATTCATTATGTTTGAATGATTTGGAAATTTCTAAAGTATTGAATTCTTTGATTTTGATGTATGAGAATCCTTTGGTTTTTAGAATGATTGAAATATGGTTATGGACTTTGTGTGACTTTATGTTCGATTATGACATGTCACGAGAAGCAAGTTTTTGAAATGTGCCTTCGGGAAATATGAATTTCCAAGTGTGATATGTGTTATGTGGGTTTGGTTAGGTCCCACAAGTTGAGTCAAGTCGACTTGTCTCGTTTTTAATAGGCTTCTCCCGCCTGCCCGCTAGTGGCACTGGAGCTCTGATTTTGGACTCCCATATGTTCACGGCTACACTGGACCGCTATGCGGGAAAGCGTAGTACGTTCCGTTCACGGCTGCACAGGACCGCTATGCAGGAATGTGCAGTACGTTCCATTTTGGACTCCGTTTTGGACCGAACCAAACCATTATGATGTGTTATGTGATTTTGCTTCATTTATAATGTGACACATTTATATGTGATGCATTCATGTTTTTGATTTATTTATAAATTGTGAAAAGTTTTGGAATTTCGAGGAATGAGAATTTGAGATTTTCAACCGTGAAAGTTTTGGAAACTGATTATGAATAATTTGAATGATTTGAAAAGTTTGAAAATGAGTTTTTGGATAAATTTCCGAATGTGAAATGGTTATAAATGGCAAACTGCTTGAAAAATGACTTTTGCTTATTTTTCAATTTATAAACATGTTATCCATGAGCAATAAGCTCACCCCCTTCATTCCCATCCACAGGTGAGGAGAAGAAGATCGGGTGAAAGAAAATGAAGTTTTCCATTTGTATGTATTCATATTGTATTATTGTTAAGTTAGATAGTTGTTGAGAAGAATTGCTGTGTATTGTGTACTTTGGATTATGGTAATTGGTTTTGTAAATGGCTTGAAATGCCATAAAGGTTTGTAAACGTTAAATTCATGATGATAATGAGTTATGATTTGTACATGGATATGTCATATGGGTATGTGTATGGGATTGATATATATAAATTGAGTATGACTATGGTTTATGGTTTGCGATTGTATATGAATTTGATTGGTTTGCGTTTGGATTGGTTTATGAAATTGTATAAGAGTGTAAATGGGATTTGAAGTGTTTAGGTTTAGAATTGTGTTTGGATTCCGGACAGGAAGTCCGATGAATGTTGTTGATGGATGGGACTTAGAAGTGCGTTTAAAACATTGTAGATTTTTGGGTTTCTTACAAATACAGCTGTTATGCTGCCCGATTTTCGATAAAATTGGTTTTATGGCAAAGACAGAATAAGAATAAGATTGTTGTTAAAGATGATATTGAGATATAGTATGATTAAGAATTGTATGATTTGAGTTTCGATTGAAGATGAATTTTTAAATGGGAAATTATATTGTTTTGATCAGATGAAAGGAATGAAAAAGAAAGGAAAAAAAATTATACCGTTTTGGATTAGATTAGACCGAGTGAGTCTTAGGGTTTCCAACGCGACGCGATGTCTTTCTAAGGTTTGCGCTTTCGGATATCGGAAATTTGTTTCGGTTCGATTGAACTGTTTGTTTGCTTCGTTTGTGATTTGCTTCCGATTCGTTTTGCCTCATGTTCCGTTCTTACGAATTCGAATTCATTTGTTCACGCTCCCTTCTAGTTCATTTTTCGTTTTTCCGCTTTCGATTTTGTTTCCGCATTTTCTTATCTGATTTTTTGATTCGATTCAATTCGAATTCGCTTTCGCTCGTTTATTTCTGCACGCGTTTGATCGCGTTTACTTTTAATTCGCTTCCACACTTTATTTGTGTTCCGTTCTTTGGAATTTGATTTGGTTCGTTTTCTTTTTCGTTTTTCGTCTTTCCGGTTGGGGTCCGGTTCCGAGATTGGGTCCCAACAAGTCAGCGTTTCTTTTGAAAGATTTGGTGCATGGTTCATACTTATGTTAGAAATATGTGGACTAACATAATCACAACATGAATTTCATATTCATGACTATTAATCGAATTGTCTAATGTATATTTAATAACTATAATGAGATGGTTAATAATTCACTAATTACATTTGAGGCACATGATAGTACCTTAATAACTATATATTGGCCCATTAAACTATAGTTCATAACATCATCGAAATAGCACAATTATCCTTTTCTACCCCTTAGGGTAGAACATGTTATAAGGAATAACATATAGTGAGATTGTGTGCATATTGTGTGTAGGTCATCTACTATAAGCTTTCTTTTTTGCACAAAGTTTGTTGATATTGATAGGTTGTGGTGTCCAAAATGGAGATAATGCACCAAGATTCTATGTCAAACATTGGAGGTATGCTAACCTTATTGTGTAGTTAATGCTCTAAATAAAATGTAGATCTTAGCTTTGTGATTATTGATAATTGCATTTGTGAATAACAAATGTATTAGAGCTCTATCGTAATTTGATTTTAGGGCTTGTATTTGAGCATGAACATGTTTTTTTTCCAAATCTATTTTTGGCATAAATGACTTTGAAATGATGCATTGAGGTGTAGAAAATGTTATTGGTTGTTGTTATTGCATTTTACCTTTGTTTTGGACAAAAGAATCATGATTTTTTGGGTGAGATTTGAAAAGTTTCAGTGTTATCATTATTGGTCAACATTGGTTTGATATTTTCGAGTTTTAGAGCATTTTTGGTTGAAATGGATATGGGAAATCCATAGAGCATGAAAAATGGAAGAAAACCCCTAAAAATTGTCAGAAACTGAAGGCCAAAGAGGAAGTTAGAGGTCGGTCGACCTGCCAACTCATCTCAGAATTAGGGACGACCCAGACGGCGTCGTCCCGACCTTACTGAATATTTTTATTTTTTAAATATTTAAAAATTAAAAAAATTTCTGTACAATGCGCGTTGGGTGCGTGTAAGGTCCTTTTTGAACAAATTTTTGTCATTTTGCTCCATTTTTATCCTATTTTTTCATATTTTTCTGCATAAGATTAATTAGTATTTTTATTTGATAATTCTAATTGTTTTAATCTTATTGTGGGATAAACATGATTATTTGTTAACAATAGTGAATATTTATTTTTTACTTGTCGTAAAATTGAGCATGTGAAACTATTTATGATAAGAATTTTTAAATATTAATATATGTTTAAAATTTTGTGTTTTTTTTCCTCTAAAATAACATTAGGATCTATACAGGATATTAATTATCTTGTTGATAATTACTACTTAGTAGGAAGCTTAATATGGTGAAGAAATTTTATTGAAATATTATAAACTGCATAATTTTTCTATCCTTTCAATAGTACATTGATGATATGGTTGTAATATTTAATCAATTGTTCTTACCTATGAATGAGTTCTATATTTGTTTAAGGAACTCTAGCATGAATGATATAATTAATTTTGAGAAAACGAGCACGAACTGCATGATTCTATTTTAACATGCATATCATGGTTATTGCTTTTGGTTCTCATTTAGCTTTAAGCAATTCGTGAGTCTCTACTATCTTGACGTTGAATGGAATGAACCACAAGCAATGGGTTAAATCTCTCATGATGAATTTTACTATCATACAAATGGACTTGGCCTTAAGAATTGATGCACCACCTAAACCCGCTGATGATGCTACTGAGAAAGAAAAGAAATCCTATGAGGAGTGGGAATACTCTACCCTATGCTATTTGATGATTATGAGGTATCACATGGATGAATCCATTCGTGATAGTATTTCCAAGGCTGATAGTGCAAAAGATTTTCTTGCTGCCATTAAGAAGAAGTACATGAAGTTCTCAAAGAATGAGAAGAATGAATACTTAAACATGCTTTACCACACCATTTATGATGGTGTAAGTGACATTAGGGCTCATATCGACAAGCTCATGTGTTGTTACCATAAGCTTAAGGCTATTGATCTGGACTTTGGTGAGGATTAGATGGTATGGTTTATGATGGTGACTCTTCCTTCCTAATTTGATTCGATCAGATCAAGCTATAATGCTCAGAAAGAGCAATGGACTGTTAAGAAGATGACTGTTATTCTTGCCAAAGAAAAGGTTGACATGAAAAAGGGAAAGGCAAGAAGCATCTTCATGATGACAAACCACAACAATTCTCAAAAGAGAAAGTTCACTTCTAATAGCTCAAGTGACCACAAGCATTTCAAGAAGAAAGTTGTTAGTCCTAAAGGAAGTGGATAGATGGCCTCATTTTTTGTTAGTCAGAAGAATAAGTTTTTCAAAGGGAAGTGAAACTTTTGTCAAAATTTTGGGCACAAGAAAGCTGATTGTTAAAAACTCAAAGCTCATTTAGAATAGAAAGGTAATGGTCTTGTGATGGTTTGTTTAAAGTCCAATGTAATTGATGTGCCCTTAAATACATGGTGGTTAGATACTGGAGCAACAATTCACATTACGAATTCCTTGCAGAAATTGACAAGTCGAAGAAGACTAACTAGTTCTGAGTAACATGTGTACATGGAAGACGATACCAAAGTCAAAGTTGAATATTTTGGGACAGTTAGACTATAGTTGAATACATTACATCTTTTGGTGTTACATGATGTCACTTATTTACCCTCTATTAGGAGGAATTTGATTTTTGTATCCATTTCGGATAGATTAGGTTATAGTCTTCTTTTTGGAACTGGAAAACTGACTTTGTATCGTGACTCTCTTTTGGTGAGAAATGGAATTTTATGTGAAAATTTATACAAACTTGAGTTGAATGATGTTGTTACTGTTGCTTCTTCCTCTTCCCTTAATACTATTGTTGATTCTAAACATATGAGGTTGGATTTGAGATCTTCTATGTTATGGCACAAACGTTTAAGCCATATTTCTATAAACACAATGGAGAGGTTGGTAAAAGATTTTATACTTTAAGATCTTGATTTTTTAGATTTCATTGCCTGTGTTGATTGTATTAAAGGAAAGTTGACTGCCAAGGTTAGAAAAAGCAAAACAAATAGGTACTCAGAATTGTTGGATTTGATTCATACTGATATATGTGGGGCAATTAGTTCACCTGCTGTGGGTGGTTATAAATACTTCTTCACTTTTATTGATGATTTTTTCCGATACGGTCATGTGGAGCTCATTCGTGAAAATTTTGAATCTTAGGAGGTGTTTAAGATTTTCAAGGAAAATGTTAAGCTTCAAAAAAGGAAGAAAATCAAGGTAGTTAATTCTAACAGAGGTGGGGAGTATTATGGGCGTTATGTGAGAGTGGAAGGAATCTAGGGCCTTTTGTTAGATACTTGCAAGAATGTGTTACTGAAGCAAAATATACAATGCCAGGAACACCTCAGCAAAATGGAATCGCTAAAAGAAGAAACCACACACTTCTTGATATATTGCGGTGTATGTTGATTCATTTTAGTTTTCTAGAATTTTTATAAGGTCAGGTATTGAAGACAGTTGCTTATAGTTTGAATCAAGTACCTAGCAAGTTAGTACTAAAGACTCCATATGAGTTATGGTCAAGTAAGAAACCAAGTTTGTGCCATTTTCATGTTTGGGGATGCAAAGCAAAAGTGAAGCCCTATAATCCACAATATAAGAAGATTGATCTGAAAACTATTAGTGGCTACTTTATAGGCTACACCGTCGGATCAAGGGGTTCTAGATTCTATTGCCCATCTCATATGACCAGAAATATAGAATTAGATGGAGCTGTCTATTTTGAAGATGAATTTGGTTTAAGTTAAAGGTCAAGAGAAATTGTATTCAGGGAAGAACATATTATAATCCTTATACTTGTCGCTTCCGCTCATACTGATGACCTTGTGATTGAACATATTCTAGTAGAATCTCATGATGAACCTCATAATCAAGCACACAATGAAGTCATTTATACTGGGGATGATGAAGTTGCTATCAGGAGATCACAAAGAACACGTAGACCTGCCATTCCTGATGACTATATTGTCTATTTGTAGGAACATAAGTTTGATGTGGGAGATAATACTGAACCAGTCAGTTTTCAAGAAGCCATGAATAGTCCTCAATCTGTGTTGTGGATGAATGCATTGGAAGATGAGCTAAGTTCTATGTCACATAATGGAGTTTGGGAGTTAGTTGAACTACCTAAAGGTTGCAAATCCATTGGGTGCAAGTGGGTTTATAAAATCAAACATCACTCAATTGGACAATTAGAAAGGTATAAGGCTAGACTTGTAGCTAAAGGTTATAGCCAGAGAGAAGGGATTGATTTCAAGAAACCTTCTCACCAGTTTGTACCAAAGATTCACTACAAATCATCTTGGCTATAGTTGCTCATTGGACTTAGAACTCAATCAAATGAATGCGAGGACTGCCTTCTTGAATGGAGATCTATACGAAAATGTTGATATGACTCAACCAGTTGGTTTCGAGATGAATGGTAAAGAAAACTTGGTTTGCAAGCTCAAGAATTCTATATATGGGTTAAAACAAGCATCAAGACAGTGGTATCTCAAGTTTGATATGGTTATAGCTAGAGAGAAGGGATTGATTTCAAGAAACCTTCTCACCAGTTTCTACCAAAGATTCACTACAAATCATCTCGGCTATAGTTGCTCATTTTGACTTAGAACTCAATCAAATGGATGCGAGGACTGCCTTCTTGAATGGAGATCTATAAGAAAATGTCGATATGACTTAACCAGTTGGTTTCTAGATGAATGGTAAAGAAAACTTGGTTTGCAAGCTCAAGAATTCTATATATGGGTTAAACAAGCATCAATGCAACTGGCTTCAAGGAGAACGTAGTTGATCAATGTGACTCTCAAGTTTGATATGGTTGTCACTGCAAATGGATTTAAGGAGAACGTAGTTGATCAATGTGTATATATGAAGTTCAATGGGAATAATATGTTGATGCCATTCTACTTGCTTCTAATTATAACGATCAATTATTTGAGATAAAACAACTACTATTTAGCCATTTTGATATGAAGGATCTTAGTGAGGCCTCTTATGTACTTGAAATTCAGATTCTACGAGATAGAGCTAATGGGATTCTTCAATTGTCTCAAAAGACTTACATTGATCGGATCTTGAAAAGATTCAATATGCATTCTTGTTCTCTTGGAAAGGCACCAATAATGAAGGGTGAAAAATTCTCAAAGGCTTAGTGTCCACAAAATGATAAAGAGAGAGGTGAAATGAAAGTCATTCCTTATACGTCACTTATAAGCAGTCTAATGTATGCTCAAGTATGCACACGCCCTAATATTGCTTTTGTTGTAGGCATGTTGGGAAGATACTTAAGTGGTCTTAGGCTTAGCCATTGGAAAGCAGCTAAGAAAGTCATGAGGTATCTTCAGGGTAGAAAAGATCATATATTGACTTATCGATAAATTAACACTCTTGATATAGTTGGGTTCAGTGACACTGATTAAACAGGATGTGTAGATGATAAAAAGTCTAGTTCAGGATACATCTTTATAATGGCTGAAGGAGTTGTATCGTGGAAACGCGTCAAACAACACTCACAACATCCTCAACCATGGAGGCAGAGTATATGGCGTGCTATGAGGTAGCTTGTCAAGCAATAATTCTGTGGAATTTTATTTCGACATTGGGTATTGTAGACTCTATTTTGAGTCTGCTGAAATTGTATTGTGATAGCTCTACAGGTGTAGCTTTCTCTAAGAACACTAGAAGTACTTCTCGCTCAAAGCATATTGATATAAAGTACTATTTTGTTAAAGAGAAAGTCGTTGAATCCCTCATTACTGCTGAATATACGCCTATAGCTAGCATGTTAGCAAATCCACTTACAAAAGGCTTGCCTATATGTGTGTTTGCAAAACACGTCTCCAGATCGGATTTTTAGGTGCCTAGCTTGATAAGATTAGTGAGACTTTGCTATTTTATATTGAACATGTTAGCACTTTGTACGGATTGCTTATGACTTATATATATGAAACATGTATAATTATGTTTGCAGTCACTTCTTGTTAATATCGACATATATATGTTGATGTAAATGATAGGTACAAAAGGAGATAAAAATCGTAGTCTCAGTTATAATACTGCATGCATGTTGTTTTAATGGTTATTGTTATATTTGAACATCTTTAGGGCCTAATCATCTGTAGTATCTATATCTTGTCGATATAATATTGCATATGATTTATTTGACTGCTTTTAGATGATGGAGATTGGTATGGTGGTTTGATTATATTGTCCATGTGGGAGAATGTTAGAAATATGTGGACTAATATAATCACAACATTAATTCCATATTTATGACTATTAATCGAATTGCCTAATGTATGCTTAATAACTATAATGAGATGGTTAATAATTCACTAATTACATTTGAGGCACATGGTAGTACCCTAATAACTATATGTTGGCCCATTAAACTATAATTCATAACATTCTTAAAATGACACAATTATCCTTTTCTACCCATTAAGGTAGAACATGTTATAAGGAATAACATATGGTGAGATTGTGTACATATTGTTTGTGGGTGTGAAAATAGAAAATTGGGTCTTCTACCATAAGCTTCCTCTTTTGCACAAGGTTTGTTGATATTAATAGTTTGTGGTGTCCAAAATGGAGAGAATGCACTAAGATTCTATGCCAAACAATAGAGGTATGTTAACCTTATTGTGCAATTAATGCTCTAAATAAAATGTAGATCTTGACTTTGTGATTATTGATGATTGCATTTGTGAATAACATTATGTTCATGATATAATGAATCAAATCTTCACAAAAGTTTAGGATAAATAGTATGCATTTACATTTGACTCTTGGAAGGTTATACACGAGATAGAAGTAGTCCATTTAAGAGTGACATTATAGGCTTTTTATATTAATAAATGATATAAAATGCTTGCTTTAGTTGCAGCGTTACTTTCATCGATTCAAAAAATGGTCAAGAAATTGTAAGGCACTTTAGGATAGTGTAAGTGGGTGTAAACAACAAAGATGTTGACTTATCATAAATGCTCCTTTTCTCAGCGCAACTGAAAGTTCACAATATCGTTCTCTATATGGTATCAGAGAGGGTAAAACTCCTCAACCACTATTTTTTCCTCGTTCAACTTCAACTCCTAACAAGCTCAAACTTGGCTTTCTTAAGCTTACTCCCATTATTGTTTATGTGCAGGATATCTATCTAATTTTGTAACTTGGGGTCAACTAAATGTCCTGGTTAAGGTTGAAATTTTTCTATGAATACGAACAACCTTAATGAGAAGTACTATTTTTAGAAAAGAAACTTAAAATGTGACTCTCAAGAATTCTTAAACGATAATTTACTCAAATTGTTTCACTTTTATATCATTAATTACCAAAATTCTCATTAATCTAAAAATATATTCATCAGTCACAAAATGTATTTATATAAACATAATCATCCAAACTCTCTCTCTCTCTCTCTCTCTCTCACACACACACACACACACATAGAGACACACACATACATGCACATATAGAATAAAACAACTATAGTCAATTTGATCTATTGGCTCTAATTAAACTCCACACTGTCAATTATATGCATTGAATTTATCGACAATATCTCTATCTTCTAAAAAAATATATCAATAAGGGATGAGTTGCCTACTCAGTAAGGGTAATCTAATCGTACTCTTAAAATAAAGTAACTTAATATATATTGAAATTAATCACATTATTCACTATCGCATAATCTCTGACTAGCAATCATAAATTCAGGTCATATCTTAATGGACTAACCTCCCCCTAAAATTATAGAGAAAAACTTTAAAGAAATGTAAGAATGTGTAGATTCTAAGTCACTAACATATATGCCTTAAAATCAAATAATGAAATCATACCATAAATGACATTGTTGGCTACAGGTGCCTCCTCCCTCATCATATGGTATATCCTTGCTTGAGTTTGACCATGTGTTGATGATGTCCCACTGGTATTTGTACCAACTGTTAGTCTGCATCCAACTCTTCTACCATCACCTCTACTACCAATTCTACCTGAACCTCTATCTAAACCAAAAGCACCACTCTGACCATATACTATCTATTCAACCCTCACTCCCAAACACCACCTTATTATTGAACAATTCCTTTATAAAATGCCTCCACTATCTACAGATATAGCATACCTCACTGATCCCAATGGGTCCCTAATATGGTCTTCTGTGAACTCTCCCATAGGTAGCATAACTCTGTACCCCTTTTAACTCCTCTACTAAAAAGTCCTTTGTACCTCTAACTAACCATTTGTCGAATATATCCAATGTTCCACTAGCTATTCTATGTTGTCTTGAATCCTTGCTAACTCATTGATCTCCACCAAACTTGTAGAAACTACCACTCCTGCTCGATGTAACATCAACCCTCCTAGATCTCCCTACACTGGTAGATCATGAATGACTTGCTCCCCTGATCTTAACAGACCAACTCGCCTATCCATAATGACTCTTTGGTCATCTCTTAAGCTTTCCTCTCCTTCTACCTTATTGTTAAGTCTAGTCTCTAGTAGCTTCTTGAAATCAAAAGTAGTAGCTCTCAAACCCAAATGAATCTTCATCTTTAAATCCTGCTCAAATCAGTAAACATTTGTCATCTGGATTTGTCATAACCTTCAATTCATACTTAGACACAATTGCAAATCTAGCCTCATTCTTTACCACCAATATCTCCTCTATTTGAACAAAACTCATAAACTCTATCTTCTTTTGATCCTAATATATCTATGAAGTGTATTTGTCTTCAAACTCCTTATGGGATTCGTACAAGTCATCTCATGTGATACATAAGATCTCTTCACTAACTTTCCGCTATGTTAGTGTGTTGCTCTAAAATAATGAAACAATGTACTACGACCTTCTTTCCAAGGTATACTCTACACGGTCTAAAACTAACTCTGTCTACTCCCATCATGCCTCACCCTCTTCGTGATTAGCAGTGTCTCGAAACTCCACTGCATCCATGTTACAAGTTCGCTCAAAGTTGTGGTCTACCCTAGAATCACCTAAGAGTGAAGCCACAGTAACAACCTATTGTATCACCTGAAAGAACTGCATCATTTAAGGTGGTAATAGCATCTCTCCTCTTATTTAATCTGCTTTGGCATCCCCCTGATTAGGCAACTCTTGAGCCTAAATCAAATTACTCAATTCCCTATTAGATATTGGGCTAGTAGTATCATCTCCTATAACCATCCTAGGTAAGACAATAACATATCATTAGTTTTGTTTTGTTCATTTAATTTGTTCCTATAAACATAAACCCACTTTGATACCATCAAAATATGACGCTCCAAAATTTTTAAACCACTATTTATCCAAATTATTCCACAATTACATCATTAGTTCTCATTAGTCTTAAAAATGATGTCCATTAGTCATAAAAATTATGTATACAAACATAACCATCCAAACTATCACACACACACACACACACACACACACACACACACACACACACACACACACACACACACATGTAATAAAACATATGTACTCCATTTAATCTGTTAGCCCAATATAGACTACACGTTGTCAATCATGTGTACTGGGGTTATCAGTAATCTCTCTATCTCCTAAAAAATATTTCGACAAGGGGTTAGTTGTCTACTCAGTATGGGTAACCTGATCGTACCCTTAAAATCAAGTAACTCAATATTTACTGAAATTATTTAAATGATAAAATATACAACAATACTCAGCTTGCCGAATCACTCAATAAAAATCCAATATTTTATTAATAACAATGATTAATGTCGATTTTATTTTGTTATTACCATTTATGTTTTACCTTTTTATTAACCATATTGATTAGGCTCTACTTAAATTGGTAGGTTTATATTCAATGGTCTACCGCTTCATCTCTACTCATCATAATAAATATTGACACTTGGTGCCTAATCTTTCAATCTAATAAGGTACCTCAGTACCGCTATAGTACCTAGGGACAATAATGGGTCAAGTTGGGCTTGAGCCTAGACCCTAACTGTTGTTAGAGAAGTTCTCTAAAGGCAATCACCTTTAGTACTTATTTTACAAATCATTTTATGATTAATAAAGGAATTTGTCATTATTTAGATGTTTATACATTTATGGATTTGATGTTGATCTTAAATTGATTTAATGAAGTCCTTGATACAAAACATAGCATGGAGGAAATCATGATGACATCATGATAATGAGATTCCTATCATGCGTAATTATATTAGTATCTAAACTTTTTCTAGTCGTAGGATTAATGAGAAGGGATATCATTAATTCGGATAGACTAGTACATGTTATACTCTTTAATTGGATCAAGTAGTAGATCTCATAAGCTGTAGACATGAGTTATTTAGAGTTACATGTGGATGCTTACTAAGGATAGTAAGTACATTGGATTAACCTACTATAAGACAATCATATGGATATTCTATTCCAGTGTCAATAATAGTCTCATTATAGCAATAGTGCAAGTATCTTTTAACTTGAGGTGCTCAAGGATATCTGGGATATTGATCTTGTGCTTTGACTCCATTCATCAGTGCCTTTTAGGGGTTACTTATAGGGTGGTGATTGGGTATAGCTTGAGATATTCAGAGGTAATTGAGTAGCAATAAAGGATTCACTACTCCTGATAGAAGGAGACGATACCCATGGCCTCTTGTCGAAGTCATTACTCGGTAGTCTCTAGCTAAAGCAGATATGTGTCATGAAGAGAGTCTTCAATGATACATAGGGTAATGAGATCCTTAAGACAAGATCTAATATCATTTGGACTAGATGTGACATAGTCAGTCTAGTGATAGTTGACACTTTGACCATACTCTAAACCAAATGGGGTATAGATGGTGAAAGGAAGAATTGCATGGTAACATTGCATATGGAAGGATTCGTAGTCAAGCCACTGATTTTTTGATCAATTGGGGGTCATGAAGTTTTGCTAGATACTGATCTTGACTCACTTGAATTAAGTGAAATGAATCACACGTTAATATACAGATAGTCAAATGCACAAAAAGGGGGGTTGAATTATGTCAACTTTTTCGTTAATCCCTTCTTAAAGAAAACTTAATGATTTGAATACAAAATTTGTTCGATTCAAAATTGCT
>JANIHZ010000209.1:29510861-29523748 GCA_027478365.1 Erythroxylum rufum | reverse complement strand
AACTTAACTTATTAGCGTAAACCTGAAAGTAAATAGAAAGGACCAAGTTCTCGTCACTTCGAGAAAGAAAAGTTTCTTTTCAATTTATTTTAAATTTTCTTTATCAACGGTAGTCTAGATTCTAATGAAAGGTTAATGATATGTCATGCTAAGATGGTACTAAATTAGAAGGAACGATCTTATCAACATCTTTGAATGATAAATTATAGATCGAACAGTTGAATTGAAAAAATTAGATGCTATCGTATAGTTTTATACCGGCTAAGTTCAAGAGATGAAGATAAACGGACTTGAACCGCTGATATCCGGCATAGAATAAACTACTGCCTTTCTCCTCCGACTGATTGAAATTAAATTGAATTATAGAACATCTGTAGTCGATTTTATCTCTTCAATTTCAAATAAAAAAAACAACCACATTTGGTATTTTAATGTGGTAATTGTTAAGATATATAGGATATATCTTTTTATTTAGTTTTGATATCTTATTTATCGATTGGACATATAAGATATTAATTGGGATTGGATTCAAAAAGATGTGGTTATTACACTTATAGTTGTGAAAGAATCCTACACAAAATGAAAGTCTATTATTATCACGTTGGTGATTGATATGCGTACTGTTGGATTTTTGGGATAGGTATAAAGTGAGTTGATTTTACAGTTGGAGTGTGGCTCTTCATGGTGATTATCGTTTATGTCTCTAATATGGTTAATGTGAATTTGGTGGGAGTTGTGTCACTACTGCTGGCTTCTTGATTTTTCTGTGTGCCGCACGATTGTGTAAAAACATTGGTGGTTCATGGGTGTGCATTGGTGGTTCACAGACGTGTATTGACTTTTGGGGTCATTGGTCAATTACTGGGTGTGCAGTCGATATGCTTCTGGTTTATACTTCTTGGGTGATTTTGCTGGAGGCTTAATTGATTAATCTGTCACATTGAATATGTTCTTGGTACAGTCGTAAGGTAGTTCAGAGTATTGCGTGATTTTGCTAATTTTTGTTAACAATTTTCAAATCTATTTCAGAGGCGCGGAACTCATCAGGAAGTCGTTCTTGGCTATCTCAAATGTATTTAATTTCCGTTCTTTATTATTTTAATCACTTGCGTTATTTGTTTATTGTTTTTCATTAAAAGATTGATTAAGAAAATTCTCTGTTAAGGTTAGTACGAGGCAGTCGTACTATTGGGTGTGAAATAATTTCACAGGAAGTGAGGTTGAGAGATATTGTCAAGGGTTGAGTAGTGTCGACTTAGTAAAGCCTTAGATAAATCTATTGTACTTTCGTGAAAGTATTAAGCTAGATAAGTACCCCGCAGATGTAGGCAAGGTGTGTTGAACCGCGTTACCAAATTTTTGGTGCTTTTTGTTACTTTGCTTTTGATTACTTTTGTTTTTGTTTGTGCTAGAGACGTCCACGGTAAAATTAGAAAGTTTGCAAAATTACTACCCCCTTCGATTTTTCAATTGGTATCAGAGCAAGGTCACCGATTCAAAGCTTGGTAGCAAGTTGGTGCAAATCTTAGCTTCGCGAACATGGCTACAAGAAACGATGCATCGATCACCAAACCACCACTGTTGGATGGATCTAACTATCCTGCATGGAAATCACGGATAAGAATTTTCATCTAAGCTCAAGGCACAAAAGCTTGACATTCAGTAGTACATGGTAGACGCATATAATGATTACTGTTGATAAAGAAAAGGTAGTTTAAAAGGATTCAATTGAATGGACAAGAGTCGAAGAAGAAAATGCATTTGGAAACTCACAAGCAATGCATGTGATATTCAGTGTTGTTGATGAAAGACGCTTTTCAATAATATCAGCCTGTAAATCGATTAAAGAAGTGTGGCATGCTTTGCAGACTATTCATGAAGGGTTCAATTCTGTGATAGCATCAAAATTACAGATGTTAACTGTGAAGTTTAAAGAACTGAAGATGGATGAAAATGAGACAATTTGGGATTTTCATGAAGGACTGCAAGATATAGCTAATCAGGGACATCAACTCGGGAAGAAATAATCCTATGAAACTAGTCAAGAAGACGTTGATATCACTACTTCCGAGATTTATTCTGAAAATTGCAACAATAAAGGAGGCCCACGACTTTAATGATCTGTCATTGAAAAAAGTAATTAGAATTCTTACATATTGTGAAATGAATCTTTTAAGGGGTAAGTAAGAAAGAAGCAAAGGATTGACACTACAGGTTTAGATTGGAAAAGGTGTGAATGATGCGGAAGATGAATCGGATGAAAATGAAGATTTGGTACTACTCACATGAAATTTTGGTAAATAGCTGAAAGAATGAAAAAGGACAGACCCGAATTTAGACAACATGGTGGAAGTTCATCGAATAATAACTTAAAAAAATAAGCCAAAATTCAAAAGGGAGAAAAGAAGGTGAAGAGAATCCAATGTCATGAGTGTCAAAGTTTCGAGCACGTTCAAGCTGAATATGCTAATACTTTGAAGAGGAGAAAAGGAAAATCCTTTACTAGCACTTAGAGTGAGAATGAATCTAAGAGTGAATATGGTAGTGAAGAAGAAATAGCTAATGGTGTAACATTAGTTGCTTTATATAGCAAAAATTCAGTTACTTGCTTAACAGTAACAGAGAAGGAAGTAACTGAAAACGAAAAAGGAGAAAATTTGAAAAATTCCGAGATAAACACAAATAACTCAGCTCAAGACCTAATATCATATTATGACAGTAATGGAAGTAGCCTAGATGATAAAAAGGAGAATATTTATGAGAATTACAAAGCTATGTAAGAAAAATAGGTGAAAACATGTAGAAAGAATGAAAGATTGGAGGAAGAGAATCTCTCTATAAAGAATGTCATCCAAGAGTTAGAAAAGCAATTGATGTTAGCATTAGATGAGCTTCGTGAAGCTAGAATGAAATTAGTAAGTACCGAAAAGGGATTGATAATGTTGAATGAAGGCACATAAAAACTAGAAAAGTTAATAGAAATTAGTAAAGTTAAAGGGGATCTTCTAGGTATTGGCTATAAGGGTGAGTGTTCTAAAGTGAATGAGGAGAAAAAGGATATGTCCAGATCTGTCCGAGAAGAAGAAGCATCGAGAAAGAATCGAAGATTTGTACCCACGTGTCATTTTTGCAGAGTTATTAGGCATATAAGGCTAAGATGTTACCAGTTACTGTGGATGTTGTTTCGAAGAAGCCAAAGCCAAATAATTCTATGTTCCTCATAAAAATATCAACATCAGCTCTTAGTACCGAAATCTGCTTGGATGAAAAAGAGTGAATTGCAAGCTCTCGTGGTTTTTAAATCGATGAAGGCAACTTTGCAACATGGTTTGTATTTTGATAGTGGATGTTCACGCTGTATGACAAGAGAAAAGAATTACTTAACTGATTATCAGAGTTATATTGATGGTCATGTGACTTTCGGAGATGGAAAGAAGGTTTCGGTGATTGGTAGAGGAACATTATGCATAGATGGATTGCCTCCTTTCAAGAATGTGCTCCATTTCGATGGACTAAAAGTCAATTTGGTAAGTATAAGTCAACTTTGTGATGATGGATTGTTAGCTAAATTTACAAGTGATGGATGTAGGGTGTTAATTGAACAAGGAGAATTTCTTGTGAGCGGCAAGCGATCAACTGACAATTTCTACATGCTGCAGGTCATGATCACCTGTAAATCAGCTACTCACGACAATAACATTGATTTATGACATCAAAAGCTTGGACATGTAAATTTTGATCTCATTAGCAAATTGACAAAATTGGAAGTTGTGAAAGGTCTAGCCAAAATGAACAAAGGAGGGAAATCAATTTGTAGTGTGTGCCAAATGGGTAAACAGATAAGAGTGCCACATAAAAGGGTTCAGACACGTTACCTCATCACGCATACTTGAATTAATTCACATAGATTTGGTTGGTCCAACACAACATGATAACATTGGTGGAATGAGATATTTTTTAACTTGAGTTGATGATTATTCGAGATATACTTGGGTATCATTTTTGAAAGAAAAATAAGATGCTTTCAAGACTTTTAGAAGCCTATATGTGCAGATCATGAATTTGAAAAAGATGACTATATTGAGAATTTAATCAGATCACGGAAAGGAATTTGAGAATACAAGCTTTAATAACTTTTGTGAAGAGTATGACATTATACAAGAATTTTCAGCACCTAAAACTCCATAACAAAATGGAGTTGCCGAAAGGAAAAATAGAACACTTCAATAAATGGCCAGATCTATATTGAATGGAAGTAAATTGTCTATGCAATTTTGGGCTGAAACAGTTAATACAACATGCTACATATGTAACAGAGTTTATCTTCGAAGCATATTGAACAAGACATCATATGAACTCTTGAAGGGAAAGAAATCAAATATGAGTTACTTTCATGTTTTTGGCAGTAAGTGCTACATTCTTAGAGATCGAGAACAACTCGAAAAATTCGAGAGCAAAAGTGATGAAGGAATCTTCATTGGTTATTCGACTTACAGTAAAGCTTAGCGAGTGTATAATCAAAGAACCAAGAAAGTTCTAGAGTCCATAAACGTTGTGATAGATGATGTATCTTTGTTGAATGGATAAGTGGTAGAAGAAAATCCACATAACCGACCTTTTGAGCCAGCTCAAACAAGCAACGAGATAAGTTTGAAAAACTACCCAGATTTACAATTAGTTGCTGCTGAGGAAGTAACTGCGGAAATTGAAAAACTGTCGGTTACTTTAGATGATGAATCAACCAAAACACTGGATGCGGAAATTATTCCTTTAAATGTTAAAAACTCAAGAGAAGCTGATTTAAACTAAGATTCTCTCTTGAATCAAAAGAAATCATCCAATAGAGAACGTCTTTGGAGAATGGAGATGTTAATGATAGAAGAAAAACAAGGGAAAGAAAAATGGTTGATTATCAAGAACTTGCAGGATACTTGTGCTACACATCTTCATTCGAGCCAAAGAACATTAAAGAAGCTCTACAAAATGAGTTTTGGGCAGCAGCTATGTAAGATGAATTAATTCATTTTCCACGGAATGATGTATGGGAATTAGTGCCAAGACCATCGAATACTAATGTAATTGGAATAAAATGGGTGTTTCGAAATAAAACAGATGAAAAGGGTAATGTAACCAAAAATAAAGCAAGGTTAATAGCTCAGGATATTCTTAAGTTTAAGGAATAGACTTTGACGAAACTTTTGCACCGGTGGCACGACTTGAGTCTATCAGACTATTATTGAGCATAGCATGCGTGAAGGGGTTTAAGCTTTATCAGACGGATATAAAGAGTGCCTTTTTTAATAGAGATATACAAGAAGAAGTGTATGTCAAGCAACCAAAAGGATTTATTGATTCAACCCATACAGATCACATTTTAAAGCTAAAGTAAGCTCTTTACAGTCTTAAACAAGCACCAAGGGCTTGGTACGAAAGGCTCACACAATATCTTATCAGGCAAGGATATAAACGAGGTAGTGTTGACAAAACCATGTTTATTAAAAAGTTCAAATATGATTTTGTGATTGCTCAGGTCTATGTTGATCACATTGTGTTTGGTGCTACATATCCAAAGATGGTAGATGAATTTGTCAAATTAATGATATCCGAATTTGAAATGAGTATGGTAGGTAAGCTGAAATTCCTTTTTGGGTTTGCAAGTTAAACAAGTGAATGATGAAATTTTTATATCGCAAACCAAATATGCCAACAGTATAATAAAGAAGTTCGGTCTTGAGAATGCCAGACATGTGAGAACACCTATGAGTGCCTCAACGAAACTAAACAGAAATGAGAATGGTAAAAGCGTTGATGTCAGTCTATATCGAAGTATGATCGGAAGTTTATTATATTTGATTGTAAGTAAGCCAGATATCTGTTACAACGTTGGCGTTTGTGCTTGCTATCAAGCCAACCCGAAAGAAACACATCTGAGTCAAGATGATTATTAGGTATGTAAGCGGAACATCTAATTTTGGGATATGGTATACATCTGACTCGACATCTTATCTAGCTGGATATATTGATGCAGATTGGGCTAGAAACCTAGACAATTGGAAAAGCACTTCAGAAGGTTGTTTCTTCTTAGGAAACAATTTAATATCTTGGTATAGCAAAAAGCAGAATTCCATTTCATTATCGACCGCTGAGGCAAAATATATCGCTGCAGGTAGTTATTGTTCACAGCTTCTTTAGATGAAACATATATTAGAAGATTATGGGATTGATCAGAATGTGTTGACTATTTTATGTGATAATAAGAGTGCTATAGACATCTCTAAAAATCCAGTTCAGTATATATGAACGAAACATATTGATCTCAATTACCACTTTATTCGAGAGCTTGTGAAAGCAAAATAGTCAACTTGTCACATGTATCAACGAAAAAGCAGTTGGTAGATATCTTTCCCAAATCTCTTGATCCAGTAAGGTTTGAACTTCTTCGAGGGGCTTTGGGACTTTATGCTCTACATTATTGTTGTACTATTATTTTTTTAAAAAGAAAAAATAGAAAAAGGGTTTTGCACCCTCAGGATTAAAAATCCCTAGGTGTGTTTCTCTATTAACCAACGCTCCTCTTACATCTCTCTATCTGTTCACTCCTAATCTTTAAGTTGTGGGCATTGGATTTATGGTGAATTTAAAAAGACATCACTACTGAAGCTTCATCTACTTCTCATCTGTGTTGGTTCTCAAGCCCTCGAGGCACAAACAAAATTGAGTTCAAGCTTCTTCCACCGTGAACTCACTACCTATGTGAAATTTGTGAATCTCCATTGAAGACCCATATCTTTTCTTTACGATGTTGTTTCATTTCACTATAAGATTGATTCAATTTGTTAACTTTGGTTGGGATTTTGTTGTTTTTCGAAAATTATGGGCAAGAACAAAGAGAAGATGTTCTCTTTGGTGTCAGAAACGAAGACAGCAGCTTCAACACGTCATTCCAATCGATTAATGCTCAATTTGACACCCAGTAGGAGATTCACCGGGGCTCGGTCATCTTCTGCAGCTCCTATTGATATTCCCGAAACTACCTTTGTTCGGGACAAAGTACCAGATCCAGATTATGATGTTACTCAGGTCATATTATCTATGGTTGAAGATTCTGCTTCGAATTCCAATGAGATTCCCGCAGCACCTATTCTACCAATTGCACCTCCTACGGCTCCTTAGAAACGTACAAAGGTGCGGGTCGAAAAACAATCCAACCACCTTGATGTAACTTGTCTGTCCGCTTGACAGTGGATGATGCAATTTCCTTCAAAATCTACTCTTCTACAACTGAAAAAAATGGACAACTCTCAATACTGTCGAGTTTGTTCTCAATCATCCAATCAACTTAGAGGAGTTTCAACAGCATGGTCTGAACACTTTACCATTGGAGCGATCTTTACTGCATGCTTCACTACTTCCGAAGCACTATGATTCAGATTTGGTAAAAGAATTTTACTGTAATTTATCTTGTGATATTCTGAATGACAAAGCTATGAGTTATAGAGCAGTATATGTGAGGGGTTGAGTAGTCCGTTTTGATGCTGCTCATTTAAATCTGTTTCTGGGATTTGAAAATTTGATTGGTGATCAACTTTATGATGATGATTAGAATGTGTCAAATGACTTAATCGCTACAGTACTGACTGGTGAGATATTGACTGCATGGTCGTCTAGCTTTGTACTTCGTTCTTCAATGCTTACTTAAAAGAATTTCGTACTCTTTAAATTAGCTGTGACTAACTAGATGCCAAGCATACATGTTGTTTATGTCTACTTGGCACAGACCAAATTAATTTATGCGATCGGTTTCTGGGGTGCAATTCAATCATGGACGTCTCATTATTGAAGCTATGTTGGCCATTGAAAGTAAACCACATTCTTTATTATACTTTCCATGCTTAATCTCACAATTTTTATATGCCAATGAAGTTCCCAGGATAGAGTCGAGCACACTTGAGTTGGTCGCCTTGATGAATATCTCTCTAAGGATTTTTTGTCAACCGAGGGTGGTGGATTTGCCGTACACCACATCTGGCTCCTCGGATGTCTCAGGGACGACTTTTGTCAATTCTCATGCAATTCTCTTTACTAAAATTAAGAGGATTGAAGGTATCATTCTAGTGGCTACTGATGCTCTTTACCATTTCAAGCAGCGAGTTCTACGCTTCTCGGCACTCCATAAATTAGTCCTTTTGGCATATGTTGTCCCAAATGGGCAGAAGATAAGACTTGGCTGAAGTGTTTTTTTTAATAATCTTATGTGATTTGTTGTTTATGCTTGACTTGTGTTTGTGTTGTTGAATCTTATATTAAGGGGGAGTATTGTGGATTCAATATTTATATATCCAATTACATTATATAAGGGGAGCTTAAGAGTTTAACAAAAATGCCAAAAACGGGGAGATTTTTAAGATATACAGTATATATCTTTTTTTTAGTTTTAGCATCTTATTTATTAATTGTACATATAAGATATTAATAGGAATTGGATTAAAAAAGATGTGGTTATTACACTTATAGTTGTGAAAGAGTCCTACACAAAATGGAAGTCTATTATTATCACGTTGGTGATTAATATGTGTACTACTGGATTTTTGGGATAGGCATGAAGTGAATTGGTTTTACGGTTTGAGTGTGGCTCTTCATGGTGAGTATCATGTATGTCTCTAGTATGGCTTATGTGAATCTGGTGGGAGTTGTGTCACTGCTACTGGCTTCTTGATTTTTCTATGTGCTGCACGGTTGTGTAAAAACATTAGTGGTTCACGGGCGTGCATTGGTGGTTCACGAGCGTGTACTGACTTCTGGGGCCATTGGTCAATTGTTGGGTGTGCAGTCGATATGCTTCTGGTTTATATTTCTTGGGTGATTTTGGTGGAGGCTCAATTGATTGATTTGTCACACTGAATATGTTCTTGGTGCAGGCGTAAAGTAGTTCAGAGTGTTGTGTGATTCTGTCAATTTTTGTGAACAATTTTCAGATCCATTTCAGAGGAGCGGAACTAATTGAGAAGTTGTTCTTGTTTATCGTAAGTATATTTAATTTTTGTTCTTTATTATTTTAATCACTTGAGTTATTTGTTTATTATTCTTTCGTTCAAAGATTGATTGAGAAAATCTTTTGTTGAGGTTAGTACGAGGCGGTTGTACTATTGGATGTGAAATATTTTCACGGGAAGTGAGGTTGAGAGATAATATCAAGGGTTGAGTAGTGTCGGCTTAGTAAAGTCTTAAATAAATCTATTATATTTCGTGAAAGTATTAAGTTAGGTAAGTGTCCCGCAGGCATAGGCAATGTGTATCGAACTGTATAACCAAAATTTTGGTGCTTTTTGTTATTTCGCTTTTAGTTGCTTTTGTTTTTATTTGTGCTAAAGACATCCATGATAAAATTAGAAAGTTTGCAAAATTACTACCCTTTGATTTTTCAGTAATTATAAAATAAAGAGTATATTTAGTATTATAATTTATCTTAGCCAGCTCCCCATCTTCTTACTTATTTTTTAAGTTAAAATTTTGCTGACGGTGTATGATAGGACACTGTAATATTTCTTTGCAATATTTCGTTGTCTATCAGACTTTCCGTGCTTAAGTTGTGTACGTAAAGGAAAGAAAAACAAATTTACCAATGGCATGGCCACGGCCATGGACACGGAGAAAGAGACAGAGGGAGTGTGACAAAACATAAACTAATTTCATCTGACACTGATTCTTACGTTCTTTCTTTTTTTTCCTTAAAAAAATTTTACAATTAATTATAATGTATTAAATTTATGAATATTTTAGAAATAATTTTTTTATTAATTAGAAACAAATCTAAGTGTTATTAAACTTTTCTAAATTTAGGGTGTCAACAACATTTCTATTGAATACAAAGAATATTTATAATTGAAGTGGTTAATAAGTTCTTTTTCCTTATTCTTTAAAACTAAGAATGTGATACTTACATATACTATATCTTAAATTGGTAAAATGGACAGCATCTTGTTTTCTGTATTATACTTTTTTCTCTCTCACGGTTAATTTTTTTACCTTCCTTTATTGTTGCACTTGCACCCCAAGCTTTCAGTCCTGACTCCCGAGTGTTGGTCCCATATGTTTCTTGCAAAAATAATAATTCTGAATCATCAGAGAGAAAACTTAAAAGGAAGAGAATAGAAACTGGACCGGTGAAGTTTGGTGAAAAATACAGTCAAAATTTAATAATGCTTACCTACTTTAGCCGGGACAAGTAAGGAGTGTGTTCATGACTTGCAAAGTTACACGACCTCTTTCTTCTTCTTTATTTAAGTTTCTTTCTTTTTGAATAAATCACATCACCACTCATTTTACTAGTCTACACTCTACAGGGTTATTTATAAAAGGCCGGAGGAAAAAAGAACCAATCTTATGTTATATAAGATGAGATTCATACACTCCAATGCCTCCTCAATCCTATATAACTTTGCTCGTGATGATACAATAGGATTGGTCCAGTATTTTATTTAAATTATAAATAAAAAATTGATTGATATATTAAATAAGAAATTTATACAAGTTTATGCGTATTAAAATATTATAAATATTTAAAACCTCCTCAAAAGAACATTAACTGAGATCCGTATCTGTAATCTGTTTGGTGGACAATAAATGTGCAGAATAGAAATCATTCGAAAAGTTGGTCCAGTGGTCTAACAGGACAGAAGTTTGTTGTATGCCTTTCAAAGTTGGTCAGACGGACCTTTAGCTTTTCGATGTGTGACGAATCAAAGAATATTCGAAGAACATAGGTTTTAATCGACCATCTTGTTTTCCTCCATAATTTTAGTGGCGTTTCTTGGCTCTAAGGCACTAATTATAAGCTACAGGGACAATCAAAAAACAGGTGGTCTTTGTGATATTGTACCTGAATTATAAAGGTTGAAAACCATGTTGGGAAGAGATATATTGAATGTTTTACAGTTAATCAAAGCATAAAATCGGCATTCGGCAGACAATCTGGAAAACACACCAACCTCCACCAATGGCAAATAGGACAGGAGAGTGGTCCTTAGACGTGGACCCAAGATTTGTAGGAGAAGATTACTGAGGGATGAGCATTCTGTAATATAAAACGTTATTATTTGAGTTGGGAGAGTAACTCATTAAATTATCTCTATGACGGAGAGGGCACGAGAATATTGCAAGGGCCATCTCTAGAAAGATAATAGTTCTGTTGCGTATGATTAATAAATAAGAATGTATAATTTTGAAGTATTTATGAAAAAATTATGGATGTTTCTTACAAGTTTTTAAGTGAACATGGTACTCAGGGGCTTAAGTACAAAGACAATTATTAGGGACGTGCTCTATCAATAAGCTAATAGCCCATTGAATGGCACATAGTTGTATGTCACAGCATATTTTTCCATGAAATCAGAGATGAAGGCACTACATAGGAAACATGTATTTACATATGACAAAGGCCTGTTTGGTGAATGGCTTATCAGCTGAAAATTAGCTGATTGACCACTTTAGCTTCTTTGACTATGTTAAAAAGTTATTTTTTGTGTTTGGTGATTCAGCTTAATGAGTTAGCTGATTAACCCAATAAGCTGATTTTTAACCAGCTAAGGAATAGCAGCGTTTTACGATCGGCGGTTTAAAAAATGACAATAAAATCAAGAGGCAATAGAAATCTTAAGAGGTTATACACACAAAAAGGAACGTGGCAAGCAAGAGACGAGAAGGGTTGGAAGAAAACTTCAACTTTATTTGTCAAATCAAGTTACAGTATATTAATGGTATAGGCATATTATTTTATTAGGCTTTTGATTTTTTAAAAATTAACTCTAATTAAATAAAGTTAAGTAATTTTAAATTCTTAATAAATTTAAAAAGGTGTTTTTGATTATTTGAAAATTATTTTTCAAGTTAATTTTATTAGGAATGTTTTAGAAATTAATTTAATTTTTTAAATTTAATCATACCCTTATTTTTTAAATCATGTCTTTATATGTCATTTTACACATAAACAGTTAATACTAAATAGCTAATTTTATCAAACATTAAATGACAAACAGCTAATGTAATCAGCTAGTCAAATCAGCTAATATAATCAGCTATCAGCTAACAGCTAATGTAATCAGTTGATTGCCAAACAAGGCCTTTAAATAGTACCTCTTGAGATTAGACTTACTCGTGAATTCTAAAAAATAAATACTTTTCCAAGGCATGCCTTCTAAAAAAAGGGAATTTAATTAATATATAATAAAATATTTATAATCATAAAAACTTTGAATCACACAAATATGGGCTTCAAGCCCATTAGTTAACCTCTTCTTGATTCTTCTCCCAAAGTTGTTTGAGTGGGCTTAAACCGAAATAGGCGCAGTTACTATTCTTACTTCTGCTGCTTTTGTCGCTTCTGTCATGTTGATGTTGGACTAGTCTTAAACTAAACCAAAATAGGCCTAGTTTTCAAATGTTATATGTTTTGCTCACCCCAAAACGGTGGCTAATAATATTAATTTGAGGCAAGCAACGTACATCACGCATGAGTTCATCAAGCTTGTAAATGGATCTTAAAAGTCATTATATATATTTCGTAATGTTTTGAAAACGATGAATAACATCTCTAGATTTCAAATAAACCTTTTGAAAACAACCCATAAAACACGACGACGTCTGTGAAGATCAATGATATGTATTCCGTACCGTACCGACCGAAAATCGGTACTGGTACAGATTTAATGGTACCGGTGACAAATACTGGTTGGTATCGGCCAATTTCGTCGGTACCGGCTGGTATTCAAAATACCGATCAAATACTTGCCGGTACCAGAAATTTTAAAAAATTTTGGGACTTTTTTGCAAAATTTTCAAAATTTTTCAAAATTTTCCTCCCTCCTACCTCTCATTCACCCCCTTTTTTT
>JANIHZ010000209.1:29474558-29490491 GCA_027478365.1 Erythroxylum rufum | reverse complement strand
TTAAAAATTATCTTATATATATAATATATAAAATAAAAATTTATATATTTATTAGTTACCGGTTCGATCACGGTTGCATTCCGGTTGAACCATTGACCCTTCAATCAGTTGCTTCTCCGATTCAATCACCGGTCCGATTTTTAAAATATTGGGTTTTCTTCTTCTTCTTTTTTTAACAATGTAATGTAATGTTTCCAAATTGCGTATCCAACAAAGCAGGAAGATGAAGATGAAGGTAGACTTAGAAGTGGGGGCGTGTGAGAACTGAGCGATATGTCGTGGAAAATTGGAAAATTGTTTTCTTGTACTCTCTATTCTTCTTATGTTTTGGTTCTTATAACTTGACCAATGAATCGTAGAAGAAATGAATCTTGTATTTGTATAAAACCTTTTATGACTAAACAATATTACTTAAAGTTGCATTTTTTAAAGCTCCAGAATTTAATTTCGTAGCAGATATATCTATTAATATTTGCTATTTAAAATTTAAAAAAGTTGGGACCCACTCAAATACTAAGAAAGATGGGAACTTTAGCCTTAGGAGGAGTCAGTACCAAGCGAGAAGTTAAAAATAAAAAGGATTCCCCGGACAAAACAGAGCCGGAGAAAATATATTGAGAAGCAACTCTGCTTCCTCGACCAACAATTGGTGTGATGACCAGCCAGTCTCTGCAATATCCAATCATCTTTGCTTCTTTCAATCAAGACAATAGGTGAATGACTTTGCATATTTCAAAAAATTCCATTTTTAGTTTCGAGATTTTTAATGTAATCTATGTTCTTTTCAATTCTTCTGTAGTGGGTTTGCAATTAGCACGAGGGATGTTTTTAGAATATACGATTCCAGTACAGGGCGTCTTTGTTATGAACGAGGCAAGTTTTGAAAGCCGCTGCTTTTTACACTCTATTGTCCTTAGGTTTTAATTTTTTTGTGCTCTGAAGCTTCTGATTTCTTTTTTGGCTTTTCCTGAAGATCAGATTTTTTTCTTGGTAACATTCTATTGCTTTTTTTTTTTTTGTTGGGATAGCTTCTGGAGCATTTATTATCGTTGAGATGCTTTACAGCACTAGTCTTCTTGCCATTGTTGGTGCTGGTGAGCAGGTACTAGACCAGTTTACTATTTAGGTTCTTGAAAGTTACTTGGACCTTTTTTTTTTTTTTGGAATGCTTATGGCTGGTAGTTTGATTGGATTACAACAGCCAGCTTTATCCCCACGACGTCTCTGTTTTTTAAATACTACGGCTGGAACTGCTTTGCGGGAGCTGAACTTTTTGACTTCTGTTCTTGCGATTCGCTTGAATAAGAAAAGGTACCGTATCATTGACCAATTTGCTAGGATACTGTCGCTGCTGATTTCTTAAGAGTTTGCCAATCACGAACGACTTAAATACGCACTTTCATTATAAGAATTAAATGAAATTATGGAATGTGCAAACAACTTGACTTCTTGTAATGCCACTTTGTGCATCAGCACATGATCAACATGCTAAAGGATGAAATTGCCTATGTTTTATATACATCTAAGAGTGAGCTACCTTACCTAAATAATGTCCAACTAAATGAATGCCTTAACAATTGCAGGCTCGTTGTTGTTCTACAAGAAAAAACTTACCTCTATGACACAAATACGCTGATAATATTGGATACGCTTGATACAGTTCCAAATGCAAAAGGTAAGTTTCAAAGTAACTTGCTTCTGTATGTGTGTGTGAAACAGAACGATTGGATGATCTTTTGGACTTTAGTCAAATATATTGCAGCATTAACTGCTTTAAGATCATTTGTTATATTTAGGCCTTTGTGCATTCTCTCCTAGTTTGGACGGTTGCTTCTTGGCACTTCCGGCAAGTACAAACAAGGGATCTGTCTTAGTATACAATGTCATGGAACTCCGGTTACATTGTGAGGTTGTAACCCGTCTATTCTCTTTTCCTTTAATTGAGTGGGACACACTATGTGCTAAGGGCTGGCCGCTGTAACATCTTTGTTAATCTCTCTCTCTCTCTCTCTCTCTCTCTCTCTCTCTCTCACACACACACACACACACACACACACACACACGTATACCTTGTGAATCCTTCAATATCATTTTTACTTCATTTGAATTTCCTTGCAGATAGAGGCTCATCGGGCACCATTGGCAGCAATAGCTCTTTCTTCTAATGGAATGTATATGGCAACAGCGTCTGAACAGGGAACAATTGTCAGAGTTCATCTAGTTTCTGAAGCAACTAAGGTGAATCAGAATTCATATTAGATGGTTTAAGTAAGCCAGCATTGTGGTGTGAAACCTGCAAATGTGGATCATATGTACCACACATAGGACAGACAGATTGAATGCTTACCATCTCATGGATAATATATATGAAGTCCCTAGGAAACAGATTATTCCTTGATATTTTAGGATTTGGTGCAATATCAGGAAAGAATTTTCGTAAAGTAGGACAATTAACATCCAATTAAAGCTTCACTTTGTGTTTCTCCTGTCTTTTACTTGGGTTTGTTACAAATTCAATTTTCTGCATGCACAGATTGAAGTGTGGTTTTCTCATTATTATCCTTTCTGCAATCTGATTTATTTTGCAAGTTTACCTATCAAAACTGCAACGCCCTTTGTACTTCCACTTACCTGCTGAGTAACACTTCTAGTGGATTTATTAAATTCTTTTGTTATTTCTTGCAGTCATATAACTTTCGCAGGGGGACTTGCCCTTCAACAATATTTTCCTTGTCATTTGCTCCATCAGTGCAGCTTCCAGATATTCTTGTAGCTACTAGTTCTTCAGGTTCCATTCATGTCTTTTCCCTGTGCTTTGCCCTAAATCAGAGGTGAGAGCAACAGTTTATTTGTAGATTAGATTGGACCATTTTGTTGCCCAAGTATTGTGTAACTTGTTCTCTTTGCTGGGCCTCTATTCATCAACTTTCAGGTCATGCTGTAAGACAGTAAATTTACCTCGTAATTTTCTAAAGTTTCTTCCTCATTCTCCAATCCTTCAAAAACTAGATTTACATTCTAATCCTTATTTGTGTTGATATTTTCTGGTGCTTTGTTTGAAGAATAATATTCTTGAGCTGAAAAAAGTCCGTTGCATTGACACACTCAAAAACTGCACATTGTTATCTACCTCTCTTCTAATAGCGGCTTGGTGCTGAGACTGAAAATTTGTTTGGAATGGATGCTTCCTCTTAGCTAACTTCTCCCTTTTCTTTGATTGCGCCCTTTTCTTTGATTTAGCCAACAAAACTAACTGTACTACATTAAAGACAAAGCCTTTTCCATTTAGCTTCAGTTTCTTTTAAGTTTTGATGTGCAAAGAGCTAATATTTGAAACAGATTAATTTGAACTTTCTGAAGTAGTTTATCTGATCAGTGAACAATAATGGGCAAGTGTAATTCTTCAAAACCCTGAGTTCTATGAGATGTTGCAATCCTTAAAAAGTTTGTTTTATTACAAAATAAACAAACTCACTATTCTGTTTCCCATTGTATCAGGCAACAATTTGCCTGGAATTTTCTTATCTGTACCACTATAGAGCATCTCATGTTCTTGATTTTTTCCCTTCGTAACGTTGTTTCTATATTATATTTCCACAATATTAATGCCAACTAAAGAATATAAAGGCTGTTTTTTCTTGTTTTTAATTTTGTATTTACCAGAAGCAGAAGATCAAGCAGTCTTCTTGGGTCAATACTACCTGATTCTGTAAATGATGCATTTGATCCTGCCTATCACCACGTGCTTCAAAATGCTGTTCCAGCAGGAGTAAAAAGGTTGAACACACTTTGGATCATTAATTGCTCATTAGTCATGTAGTTTGGCACAATCCTGTTTGTAGGATTGTAGTTGGATCATTGTGTTTGCAGTATTGTAGTACACGGGAGACTGAATATTGAACACAAGCTGCATTCTTCCTTGATTCATAATTGAAAACACATGTATCTCTCCAACATGAGCTTGGTTAAGTAATCATTTGTTTGTTGATTGTTGATCTATACAGCTACGTGGTAGTTCGCAAGATAGATAAGGTTTCTGACAGATCATCAACAGAGATTGAATCATGCTTGTAAGTCCTTTGTACTATTTACTTGTTCGAATGTATTATCTCTTCTCAACTGCTTCCACTTGATTTGTTTATGGATTTTTCCAGTTTTAAGCTTTGGGAAAATATTGGTGGGTAGTTGGACAAACTCCTTTATGCCATACGAAATAATTACAACATCATGGAGCATGGATAGAATGCTGCATAAAAGGATTTGGCTTGGTCATAAACATGGAAGTACAGTAGTTAACAGCATTCCATCCTGATTTCTTACTGCTCATTACACCAAGCATGCCACTACCAATGATTCTTTTTATACTGCAACTATTAGGAATCACATAACTTTTGTTTTTGGACAATGAACTCATATTGATTTTGCTGACATTTGTGTTTCATCTTCAGATCATTGCATTTGATGTGAGTGACTTCTGTATAATTCCATTTCCTATAATTAACAAAAAAGTTGATGCACTTGTCTAAAGAGCATAAGTTTAAGTGTCTTTCTACTGACCTACTGTCCCTAATTTTGGACTTTCCAGGGCCACACTCTCGGTCATAACATATCAAGGCTGTTTCCTTGAGTACTTAGTAAACATAAACAATCACAGTGGGCCTAAATGGAGTTTGGAACGTGAATTTAATCTTCTGACAGCAATGCCAGGTAACATCTAAAGGTCATTTATATCACATTTCTTTTGTTCGATATTTAAAGGTAATGCTGATTTTAGCATTCACCCTGCAATCATAGGCCAAGAACAGAATTTTCAGCTTGTCTGAGGTTTAACTGTTGCTGGCATAACTCTTCATGGAACCTCAAAATGAAAGCTATGTTCTTAAAAATACAGTTCAGCATCAAGTGGTGATCAATCAAGACATTATCAAGATCCAGGACGTGTCAAAACACAAAAGTAGATCTATAATCATAAGTTTCAATATATATTCGATGAAACACGAAATATACAATTGAAAACATGTAGAGCTGCAAATAATACGCTTGTCAAGTTTTTGACACGTTAAAAAGAATCTATTAACATGTAAATTGATTGGCTATATCCGGTGCCCCTTTTTTTTTCATGGTTTGGTTCTTAAGTTGCATACTTTTTTTTAATTATGTGAATTTATAGCTTCTTTTTAATGAAATGTTTGGAAACATATCTCAAACTTTCTACCTGGTTCTTATCTTTATATTCTTTTAACATTTTCTCTAAAGTCTTGGAATTTTGTTTTCTTTGAAATGTCTGGTTCTGTAGATTAAAAACGTCTGGGAGGAAAGCAAGTGATTGTTGAGTAGGCCCAGAAAAGGACAATCAGGCACCACCACATAATAAAAGAACCATTACTGATTAGAGTGAAAAAAGAAATACTACGTAGATCATCACTTCACATGCTATTCTAAACGTGAATATTCTTTTGTTTTATGAAGTATAAATTTAAAAAAAAACACACACACATATTTGATATGAAAAAGAATGTATTTGAAGTATTGGGTCGAGTTCATGACACTCTTCAATGAGTTGACATTATCAGGCTTTAGCGCAAGCACAGTAGCTGAAACAAATGATGAAATCTTCTCGTGAGACGATTTGGTGTGAGCTCCAGATGACTTTAAAACTGATAATTATGTTATTGACGAGCATTCTAATATCTCAGGTACTAACTGTTAACATGTTGTTCAGCGTCAGTTCGTTGCAATGGAAGTGTAAAGCTATAAACCTTTGTTTCAATATTTTTTGGAAGGTAACCTTTGTTTCAATATTTCATATAAAGCTGAATATTCTATTTCAAATTTCACATTGTAGAAGTGTTCAAAGGGCAATTTAGACATGATTTAGAACACTCATAATGATAACTATCAGCTGTACTCCCAACAGAGTGAGAAACAGCGAACAAAACCTTGTAACTGGTATTACCAAGTTACTGGTCAAGAACCCTGTCAAATAAGGTTCGTACTTCTTACATCCTGATTCTGGAAACAACCTAAATAAAACTTGTTCATGAACTTTGAGGTTGAACAGATTTGAATGAAAAACTTGGATCAAGAAAGGGGTTGCCAAAAGGATTAGCTGAATCATAGCCCGTCACATTTGGCTGTTGTTCCTGGTGATCCTGAATCGGGAAGACAGCTTGTTCTTGGACTACAGGTACTATTTGTGTGCTATTTGAAGGGGACATGCTACTGGTAGCATGAAATGATTCGCAGTTGTAAAATTCAAATTCAAAAGGATTAGATGCAACTTGTCCCGGAACTTGAGTTCCATTATTTGTTTTTCCGGATAATGCATCATTGTACAAATTGTCCAGTTTACCAACCTGCATTGGAAGATCCATATATTCGTGTGATAATGACACAGAACAATTGGAACTGGATAGAACTGGTAATCGATGTTAGACTTGATATATAATCTCTAGTTCTGTTGTCAGACTTCAAAAACAAGTACGAAGATGCTATGAAACACTAACCAATTTAGTCTCTTCATATACAGCTCCACCGGAGGTCGGAGCTGTTACAAGCTCAAGCTCCCAACCTGTACTTTGAGAAGTTGAATTGATGCCATCCAATGCATTATCTGCGGCATTAATGGGAAGCACATGAAAATTCATATGCATGGACAAATAGTTTTATCAATAAATAAGTTTAACATACCAGGTGTGACAATTGCAAGCGCCAGGTGATTGCTTTCATCTTGACCTGGTGTCTCTTCTGTGAAGTCATCCCAGCACTGGTAGAGCGATCAAATCAACCAAGTAAGCATAGGCAGTATAGAACGAAAGGAACAAATTTTTTGCTAAAAGTATGTTCACACCAGAAGATCGGCAACTTCAACCGTCGGGGCAGTCTCATTATGTTGATTCTTTGATGTGTCTGATGAAGTCATACACGGATCCAATTTCCATTCAACTTCAGGGGCAGGCAGAGCTTTAAGTGTTGCATTTTTGTTGTCATTGATCTGAAAATACATGGTATTTATTGCAGACATGCAGGTAACATTACAAAAACGCACAAGATGGGGCACAGGAAAATTCATACTGGTAAATCATTTGCAGCGTCTGTCACATAGTCTTCCATAGACGACAGGAAAGAATCGGGGGGCTGCATGGTGTAAGACAAATCAACAAAATTGTTTGATGACATGAGCGAGCAAAAGTTAGGCCTTGTAACAAGTTTTTATTTTTGATAAATACTTGTAACAAGTTAGGCCTTGTAACAAGTTATTACCTGTTCAATACTAATAAAATTTTGGCCCCGAGCAGAAGGCATGATTCTACAGATATCATAATACTGCTCTAAACTTTTGGCCTGCACAACGATTTAAGTTTCCAAATAAAAATAAGCAATTGAGATCCTGAAATTAAAACGCCATGAACATCAAAAACGTACCTGATGCCCTGATCTCCGATAAATTTCGAGTGCTTTAATTGCATCTTTGCGCTGCATGTCAAAGTACTGAAACAGAATGAAACGAAATTTTAGTATTAGAACCTCATAGCTTCCATTGGTCAAGTAACCTCACCTTATCCACTAAGTTGTGAATTCCACCAGAGATTGCCATATAGAGCCCTGCACTATCAGCTGCAACCTAAAATTCTCATGGAAAAGGGCCGTGGTCAACCAAAACCAAATTATAATGATAGCAATGAGTTCTGATGGTTCCTTACCATGATCAGAGCATAATGGACTAAGGGAGTGTGAAGAGCTGCCCCCTCTGGCTGCAGAAATAAAATATCAAACAGTATTACTTTTCATAGATTTAATGGAAGCTTAACTTTTGGATGAGGCATAACCAACAAGTTTCAGCTCCTTTTCCTTTTTCATTCAAAACATGATGGTTGGATAGCTACCCTGCAGGCAAGAAGGCGAAAAAGAACCTCCTGTAGTGCTGGTAAGTGGTTCAGCAATTCTGGTGCTTCAAGGTTTCTGATAGTCTGCCAAAAATTGGATAATAGCATAGATCCACTGAACTCTGTTTGTTATATTGGAATGAAACTTAACATACAAAAGTAGTTCTCTTTACAAGACGTACTGGGTAATCTTGATCAATATCATAATCAAAGATGCAAATGCATTCAAGACGCTCTTCAAGATAACAAGCATAACTACGAATCCAAGCAGAGCAGTCCCATGCTTAAGACACCCAAAAAAAGAAAAAAGAAACAAGAGCAAACCGTAAGTCAGTTCCTCCCACTCCAACATTAAGGAAATTAGGGGAAGTTAAGATGTACCATTTGGACTTGAATCATCCCTGAAATGATATAGATTCAACATAGGCCCTCTGCCCTGGCCATAGTTAAATAGCTCTCCACGGAATGAAGGATCAATTTCTTTCATTGCACGATGTATAACGATCATTGCCTTTAGTGCAACCTGAACGTGTTTTCACAATGATTTTTTGAATATAAAGGTGAGTTTAGGAGACGAAGGGTTTTATATTTACCGTCCACTTGCTTGTCTTCTTAAGACGCTTCGTAAGGCGGTGTATGCAGTAGGCAACATCCATGCGAGGACTTGAGGCTGAAAGTGCACTGAAGATTTCTGATGACGGAACAAGAAATTGTATGTTATGTTATGCACAAACACTACAGACACCATGTTGATCCCCTAGCTTTTAGGGGTCCGGGTCAAAGAGAGAGAAACAGAGAAACAAGGTTTTGGCTCACTTCTGATATGTTTCTCCTTTGGCATAGCTTCATCGTGTTTTGTGGCCTTTACAATGGCAATATCAATCCCCTGACGCACATAACCCAAAAACAAATGAAACAAATTTGGCAGAAGAAAGAGAAATCAATAAGTTGCAAGAGTCACCTTGTATTCACTGTTTACTTTTGCCAATCCAACTTTTGTGGAGTCCTTCAAGGCACCTATGGCTTTTCTTAAGGTTTGAGGAGTGTTAACTCCGGCTGCCATTCTGTTGCAAGAAAAATGTTTCCTTCAATTGAATCAACCAGGTCTTCAATTCAAATTTTATATGAATACGGCACGAAGAATTCACTTGTGAACCAGACCATCATATCATAACTTGCGTTAATCTTATCAACCGGAAAGAGAAGGACTTCCCATACACATGCAAGACGTTAAATTATGTTGAAAATGTCAAGAGCGTGTTTATCTATCCGTGCATGTGAATTAGATACAATATCTAACAAGCATATGTTGGTGAGTTTCCAGAAACACGAAAGACAATTTATTGAACAAAACATAAAACACTACCTGCCCTGTTAAGGTCTGGTGGGCGGCAGATGGTGGCAACGGATGAAAGAGGAAAAAGCTGCCGGAGTTGGTGGGTGGGAAATTTAGAGGAAAAGGCCCTGGTCCTCCGTCTCTTCCTATTCCTACGCTTTGATGTCGGACTTGGAGGGACAAGTTTTAAGTACTTACAAACTTATGTTCATACTCAAAATAACAAAGAGACTGCATTTACCAATGTTGGTTTTGGTTTTGCTGCTGAGGAATTAGAAACACCAAAAAAAGGCACTTTTCGACTATTCTCCTGTGCCAAGAAAAGATGCGGTGATAGCTGAGTCGGATATGTACTTACGAGCTTGTGAATGCCTGCCACATTCGTGCACTTGACATTTTCTGTAACCAGCAAAAGGGGCTTTGCTTATAAAGTCCTGCCCTTCTTGTCTGCTTAATTTGATGTAAACGGTTAAATGCATGATTCTGCTGTTCCAAACTTGGGTTTGCCCAAAGTTTTTAGTTTTACTAAGATAAGACGATCATTGAAAATAAAAAGCTACCGTCGCTTTAGTTTTTTTTCCCTATTTTAAGATTAATTTTAATAGCTTCAAACTATTTTTGCTTCCAAAGGCTGTTAAAATAGATATTCATAAAACCAAGCTAAGCCTCACAAATTGGGTAGTTTTAGATCTTTACAGTAACAAGTGAACGGCCACAATTATTTGCTTCTCACCTCATCAAGTTATGGAGAATAATACCTGATGTCCACTTCAACCATCCAACTATGACAGTAAACGGGGTTTTTCTTGGATTTCTAAGGTAGATGTCATGAGGTAGAATCCAACTAGATTGTATCCAGGATTTGCTAGTCCCTACGGACACCTAAAACACCTTCCCACATCCATTAATCCAAAGGAGGAAAATCATATGAACCTTTTGATCTATGAATTCATACGTCCCTGAAAAGGAACTCTTTATGTTACATCATACATGGTTTTATGACATGAAGCTTTAACAATGACAATCAATTACATTACAAGCTGAAGCTTAAGATTTGTAGTCCCACTGTGTTAATGCAAACAGCAAGTATTGCTTGCTTTATTTGCTTACAGTACCAGCAGCAATCGCATTCCCAGCTTGCTGTATGAGCTAATTAATTGCTAACATTGCCGCATGCTGTTCCAGGTATTCTTTGCTATTCATTTCCGTCAATCTGCATATCCATTAGTGGTATTTGCAATTAAACTTAACATCTTACGGGAGGAGTAGGCAGAAAGGATATGGAGATTAAGATAGAAAATTTTGATAAAACAAGAAAGAATTTCACCCTTAACGGTATAAAAGGAACTAGGAAATAAAGAAAACAGAATTTGAGGGAAACAACAACAACACAGTTCTCAGTAGGAAGTAAGAAGGTCAACCAAAGAATTCTAACTGCTGGAAAATAGCAAAAGAAGACATGCTATCGTTTAAGGTTAGTTTTTCCATTTCTTCCTTTTCTTATTCACGTCTCCAAGTTTTATTCTCATTCTAATCCCCTAAGTTTTGGCATTATATACAATCGTTGCTCTTGCTCAAATATCGATTCCCCCGTTCCACCTACTTACATATACAAGATATCTAACAAGATGAGCATGGCTGGCATTAATGGCCAAAGCCCATGAAGACAAACAACCCTCTACCCTTGGAAGACCACAAGTCATATAAAGAAGGCAGTAAAGAAGCACAAACTCCTAAATTTTATTCACACACATACTGAAGATTGAAAATTCAAGGCATCAAACAATTAACTTAACTATGATAAGCTAATGTTCATAGATTAATAAATATGCTTTAGAGGTAGTTTTCAAAATAAAAAATTGAAACAATGCAATAAAAGAATCATCCGCCTCAATTTCCTTCCTTTCTCTTGTCAATGACCCATGTTGTTTAGAATACGAAATCTCAATATTTTGGGAATGACAGTGGTAGATCTAGATTACCTACTAATGGTACGGTCTTTTGCAAATCCTAGTTCATTGTCAACACAAAGATTAGACTCATCATTTCTCATTGATCTCGTAGAAGTCCTGGGTGCCATTTGCCGCGCATCAGAAATTGTCACTATCTTTTCAAAAAGCTCTACTGGACTTGCCTCAGCTGAACATAATAGTCTAGCATGGTTCTCATACATTACCTGTAGCCATAATAACATCAAAACCATTACAAGAAGTTGCCTACTTGAATAACTTCATTAAAAGAAGGAAAGGAATTCAAGACAGTTATTTTGAGTCGAGTGGATCCATAAAATTGCAAGCGACAAGTATGCAAAGATATTTTATACAAGAATGTGATGTTAGTCTTTCGAAGGTATAAGATTACTGACTGCTCAAGATTGCTTATGTTTAACCCATATATCCACAAAGGAAACATAACTTAAGATGGCAAGTAGATGAACTATTCATTCCTATAGACATTGTCCAAACAATTAATCATTTTCAGTTGAAAGCAGAAACTACATTAAGAAAATTGAAGGAAGTAAGTTGTGTATAAGTCAAAAGCCTATACAGATATCAACTCTAGGAAAGCATTCACTCTGGTCCAATAAGTAGTCGTCATGTTCCATAAATAGAACGAAAATAAAATAGAGAAAATCAAACTACTGCTTGGACAAAATATATGTATGGATTCAGAAAGTATGATGGAAAAGGTAACGTTTGGCATACATCAACTAAGGTGACAAATCGATATGCTGCTGTTCTGTTGTGGAGTCCAAAAATTGGGACACAATCCAATGCTAAGGTATGAAATTTGTCTGTGAAATTCAGAACATTAGAATAAGGATTATTCTCATTTGTTCAAAAGTAATTTCACAATGCTTGTGAGCTATGCTTCAAAGAAAACAATTCAGACAATTTATATTCAAAAGAAAAATTCTTTTAAAGGGGCAAAAAGATTGCAATCATACTAACTCTAGGTAACTACTAATATATGCTCAGCAGAACATAAGAGAAAACGGCTTCTGCATGTGAATTCTTTCTCTATTTTTCCTGGAGTATTATGACTTGCATTAACTGAAACCATGTCCTCCCTATTTTCTGCATCTGCTATCTCAACCTTGATGTTTTAAATAGTCAGATGTCAACTGTTGACTATGTTCATAAATGCTGAAACCAAAAATCTACAATGACTCACTAAAAAGTCCAAAATAATCTGCTGCTCCAAGAGGCTTGTCACAAAGTTCCTCAAAATGAAAATATGCACATCCATTAGCACCGAGGGGCACCTAACCAAGTTGACAAAGAAAGCAATGTCAATAGAATCCCAGTAAACTTGTATGCCCATCAAAGAATAAAAATAATAAAAATTACACACACCCGCAATGTTCTACCCATTACTACTTCCACTTGTTGCATAATTGCACTTTGTTCTCCTATCAGCTGTTGGAACTTCTGCTCAAGAATGTTTGATGAATCTTTTCCAACAAAATAGAAACCTTGCTCTGCCTGAATTTCAGTATAAATAAGCAATGTAAGAATTTGTCACAGATTTTCCTTATTCTAAAAAGTGAATGTTTAAAAGTCATACTGAAGTCAACTTCCGGTAATCCACTGATGAACCAATTTCATGAACAACACACCGTTCCTGGAAAAACAGTAATAATACAAATGTTATTGCTGCAGATGATCTGATTATGGACAGGTATGCTAACTGTGGATAAACCTTATATACTTAATTCTCTTAGAAAACAATATTAAGTAAATATCAACACACCTTCAAAGTTGCAATAAAGGGTAGAAAAAGATCCCTCTGCAATCCACCTTCATAGAGATTACTTGGAGCACGATTTGATGTGGAAACAAGAATCTAGACTTGGCTCCATCATGCATAAACATATAAGGTCTAAATTTAATTTCAATTCCCATCCATAAACCATTAATTCAGATTATCAATAGAAGTGACAAGACAAAGTAGACTTACAACGCCATTGTAGAATAGATGTCCAAAAAGCCGGTTCAAAATCAATGCATCAGCAACATCAGTAACCTACAAAAGTTACATAGGATCAAAACTTGCAATCAATTAAAAAACACAATGCTATTCCAAATTTATACCATGAATTCATCAAGACACAATAAGATGGCTTCATCTGATATCTCTGCTGCAACAACTTCAAGTGGATCTGACACGCCCTTATGCCTCTGCAAGTATTCCACATTTAAACTAAAGTATCAAACTCACTACAGTATCTCTATAGATTAATTAGAATACAAACCAAACAGAAGAATAAGAGAATACTAATTTGAAACTAAAATTAGCATCATATCCAACAATCATCAAATTGAGTTTTAAAAGTGCCTGTAATGTTTACCCACCACAACAGTAAGGAAACATGAGATGATCAATAGAAACAAAAACAACATAGCTGGCGGAAATATCAAATATGTGTATGAAACTTGAAATATAAATGTGAGCAGCATTCTTACTTGCAACCGACTATGGACATTTAACATGAAGTCATGGAAATGGACCCTCCTTTTCCTCCAATTGTTGGGCCTGCAGATTAGATTGCAGGAGATAAGTTCAACAAGTATCCATGGGGCATACTGGAAGATGCCAAGATGATGATAGAATTATGCTCTTCTATTTTTAGGCTAATGATTTTAGATCCCATTCTTCAATGCCAGAGTAACTTGACAAGGAAACAAAATTACGTCCAAAATAAATATAGTAAACGTACAATTGTTCATAGAATAAATCCATGAGCATAGTTTTTCCGGTGCCCACTCCACCATACAGATAAAGTCCCTTAACAGGAGAATATGAAGACTGTGGGATGAGACGAGACCACAACCATCTACTCCTGTGCATTACAAAAAAATTGAGTGACCACCAAAGGAATTGGATATCTGGCAAAACCCAGATATCAATAGAAACAGGACAATTCTAAAGATAAAGGGAACAGTTTGATATTCATACAAAGCTGCAATAATAAATGAGTCAGAATTGAATAGTCTACCTCCCAGATTTGTCTGAAGTTGAATAACGATCCAACTTGCAGGCATCAGCTGACTCCACAATCTCATCATAGAGTCTCTGAAGCTCTCTTAAAGTGCCTACCTGCTTAAATTATCATCAATGCATCCTTTCATGGCAGCGAGTGGGTATCGCACTTTACCAGCGCCATAATAGCAAACTCAAAAGCAATGAAAAGAGTTGAAGAAAATAAAACATAAAAGAAAATTCCCGTACCTGGCAGCTATCACCGTCCACAAGCTCACCCGCAGCTATCCTTCTTTCATACTCCACAAGCGGCCCCCCTCGGGTCACATCTGCAATTGCGATCAGAGAATTCAGCAAAAAACAACAAAGTAATCATAATCTACAATCTCTCACTCGCTCGATATTAAGCCACCAACAGAATTTGAGAAAGAAATACCCAGATAAGAACATAAGCTACAACCTGAAGGTGAAACTTTGGCAACGTCAGTAGACAGAGCTCTAGAGATAAAGAACTCTGGACAAAGAACTCTACCATCAACTCCATGTCCATAAGCAGAAACGCAGTTGGTGTACACCCAATTCCGTTGACTTCGACTGAAACTAAACGAGTGGTTATAGTCTTGACCTTGGATCGCAGACAGGAAATGGCGTATGCATCTAACACCTCTTCTCATCTTCTTCAAGGCAAAGATTCTTATCCAAAACCAATCGACAGTTCTGAGAACTGTACTTCAAACACAATTATCTAGTAGCAGTCCTGCAACAATTAAATTTTAAGACACACAAAAAAAAGAAGTTATCACGCTGTATTTGAGCCAATCGTGCTAAGGAAGTAAACACGCGAAATCCATCTTAATCGCAATCAATAACTCTGTGTTTTTTGCATGACAATTATGGACAGGATCGGGAAGAGTAAACTGTCTTTCAAGAAAAGAAATAAAGAGAGTAAGCATACGTACGATGGTCGAAGACATCACGAAATCCAAATCATTGAAGGAAGTAGAATTAACACTTGAAGGGTATAAGACGAAAGATTAAATCTTTTGGATAAAAAGGATTTTAAGAGACTAAATTGTACAAAAGTTATCTCGTGAAAGGGAGAGGCAGATAAGAAAGGCGGGGAGAGAAGACAATGGACAAAGCCTCCAAGTTTGTTTGAGGTTTGGTCTCCTGTGTTCTGTAATTTATGAATACATATGATTACGTGTTTCTGTACGACTTTATCTGTTGGGATGCTGTTTGGTTCGGTATAATGTCTAACATTCCCAAAAGTAGGAAAGAGTGGGGGGGACCAATTCCCCACCAGTTCCCATAAGCCCACGACGGCATAACCACAAATTAAAGAATACTCAACAACCACATTTGTAATAAATAAATAAATACTTGTAAGTTATTTCTTAAGTTAATATTAAAATAATAAAGTTATAAGAAAACAAAAAAAAATCCTCTTTTCTCCCAAATTTTCTCAATCCTTCTCTCCGCATCTGCCTTCTTTGTCCCATTCCTTTCTTTCTCACGTAATCTTTATCACTGCTACTAATACTATATCATATTTGGTACCGAATTGAATTTTTGTACGATATTGTACTAGTATTGGACAATATTAGATATCATTTTGAGTAATTTTTTAAATTTATGAAATAGTTCATAAATTTTTTAGAAATTACAAAATAGTTCATTGTTATATTATACTGTTATACTATATACTATATAAGTTTACATCAACCT
>JANIHZ010000209.1:29305330-29320992 GCA_027478365.1 Erythroxylum rufum | reverse complement strand
CTTTGAAAAAAATGGGGGGAAGGATAGGTAGGAAGGAGGAAGTAAAATTTTGAAAATTTTGCAAAAAAGTCCCCTAATTTTTAAAAATTTTTGATACCGGCCGATATTTTTAGCCTGTACCCAAGACGAGATCCGAGTACTGTTTTTGGGTTGGTACCAGCCAGTACGGTACGGATCTCTAGACGTTGATCTAAATCCCCCTTTCATGCCAACTACAAAAATTATTGATCGTAGAACTTATCTTAATTTCAGTATTTTTAAATTATAATAACATATTTAACAATTCATTTGATAAGCTTCCTATTTATATAAAATTTCAATTTAATTTCATACTTTGAAATTTTCTATTTAACTCGCTCTACCATTGAAATTTATTAAAGTCTTCCTTCGGTAGAAAATTATTAAAGTCCTCCTTCGGTAGAAATTTATTAAAGTCCTCTGTCTCTTAAAAAAATAACTTTTGCAAGTGCATCAACAAAAGATATCACAGCACAATATGACACCCTTTGTTGAAGACTGTCTAACTATTGCTTAACCAAGATCTTATCTAATGATGGCTATAAAGTTGCTAAGTAGTTATAAAATCTTACTGGTCATGTAAATAATGACTACTACAGATTAAAGGAAAGACAAACCCATGTTTCGTGAATAGAATGAAACCTTTGGAAAAGAGAGCAAAAACTTGACAAAACACAACATATAAATTGAGAGACATTAAACAATGAACTTCATCGATATGTTAAAAAGAAAGTGAGTCCAAATAGCTTTCATAATAAAATAAATGAAAAGTGAAAAAAAAAAGTAGGAAAACAATATGCCTTCCTGTGACATAAGCATATTGACAATCAAGAAATCAAGCACAAAAAGTATACTAAAATTCAAGCAATTAAAGCATATTTTTTCTTAGTATTCTAATTAGTCTCTTCATCAGGAGGGTATAACTCATCTTGCTTGGTTTTTGTTGTTTGTGATAGCTCAAAGTTTATGATTAACAATTTTGATGATAATTGTATAATATTTCAAATTTTAAATTAGATTTATTTTCTTGTACAATTAATGATCTTATTCTCAAAATAAAATAAAATCATAACAAATACGATTTTTTTCTTGCAGGAACCTTCATAATGAACTTATCTTATTAGAAATGATTTATTCGAAAGGATCCTACTAATTAATTATAAAAGACGTATATTCACCCCGTCATTACCGGAAGATTTTTGACAAAGATGACATCGAAGTTTTTCAGATTTAAATCTATCCAACTAACTAAAGATGCAAGTGAAGCAACGGCTAAGAAATTGACTATTTAAGGAAGAGCTAATGCGATTGTGAACAACAACTGAATAATACAAAAGCTTGCGAAGCTATATTGTCAAAACTCATCAAAAGCATATACATTCTTGAAAGTGATATCTTTGTAAAAATTCTCTTGTGTGTTAGAAAGTGAAATTTCATGAGAGAGATTACTAAAGCTCATATCGAGCAAACCTCATTTTTATTTGAGAGCTTGTAGAGGCTAGTGAAATACTACTAGTGTAGAAGGTTGAAAAGCCTTGAAAAATATTAACTTGTGAGCTTAGAGGGGCTCGCCAAATTACTATTTGATTTCATAGTGAAACACTCAAGTTGGATACTTGGGGACTGGAAGTAAGCTTGGGTTGAAAGCCGAACTTGTATAAATCAACTATGTCCTTCTTTTCTCTCTCTCTCTCTCCTTATCTTTTATATTTCCGCATTATATTATGTGTGTGTTCGTTTCAATAAGAGGCTTCTTCACTTTTATAAAAGGTCCTCTCTGTTTTCAACTTGCTGACGGTTCCTTTCATTTTTAACAGATGCCTTCTGTTTCTTAATTGTTATAATATTATTCATCATTCAGTAGGCTTCTTTCATTTATGCAGGGTCTTATCTTACAAAAGGCTCCTATTTCCTGACAGGCTTATGTCATTTAAAAATCTTTATCGTTTGACAGGCTCCTTTTATTTATTCGCTAACTAGGATCTATTTTTATATGAATTAAAAGTAACTTGCAAAAATTTATTTTAGTTACACACAATTCACTCCTCTCTTGTATGTATTTGCTTTATCATTTGGTATCAAAGTAAGGTCTCAGATTTTTGTGTTTTACAACACGTGACAGATCATGGCAAACACCTTGAGAAGTTTTGAAGGACAATCCGTCTCAAAACCTCCTTACTTTAATGGAAACAACTACTCATCCTAGAAAGATAGAATGACCATATATCTCCAATCTGTAGACATTGAAGTATGATAAGCAATTAGAGTTGGAGCTACAATTTCCACTTTCGATAACATAAAAGTATGGACTGATGCTGACAGGAGAAATGCACAACTAAACGGTAAGGCAAAACATCACCTAATATATGCATTGTCTCTAGAAGAATATGAAAAGATATCCTATTGCTCTACAATAAAATAAATATAGGACAAACTTCAAGTTACCTTTGAAGGGACGAATGAGGTTAGGAAACATAAAATAAGTCTCTTACTGCATCAATACGAAACTATTAGCATGAAACAGGGGGAGACCATAAACGAACTCTTCGGATGCTTCAACAACATCATCATGGCCTTAAAGAACTTGGTAAAAATATATCCCAATGACGAGCACGTAATGAAGATTTTGAGTTCAATACCAAAGGAATGGAGACCTAAGGTGATACCTATAAAAACGATAAAGGATTTAGACACTATTTCACTTGACTAGCTACTAGAAAATCTGATGATCCATGAAACCGAGCTTAGGCAAAATGAAAAACCCTCTTACAAAAAAGGAATGACACTAAAAGCAACTGACGAATCAAATGGTGATGAAAGTGACACTAAGTTGCAAATAGATGGAGATGACAAATTCAACTTTATGGTTAGAAAATATGTATGCTCCTATAAAAAAAAGCTGATGAAGAAACGAGAAGGAAACAAGAAAGCTGGAAATAACAAGTTCCTATCAAAAGGTAGCAATAACAATTGCAATATACAAAACAATCAAATCATATGTTATCACTGTAAGAAGCCTGGGCACACAAGACCAGAATGCCCTCTTCTTCAAAAGGATAATTAGAAAACAAAACATTCAGAGAGCAAGCGATGACTACAACCTTGTCAGAAAAGGATTATGTAAACTTTGAAGAAGAAGAACCAAAAGAAGTCAGCAATGTTTGCTTCATGGCTGAAGCAGGAGACAATGAGGTATATCATTCAGACTCTAATATTGAAGATGATGAATTGAAAAATGCATATCATGAATTGTATGATCAGTACAAAAGGTTAACAGTAAAGTATTTCAAAGAAGTTGAGAAGTCCAAGAGCAATGATGCATCTCTGAAGAGTAAGATTAATTGGAATCCGCAAATTAGAATTTGGCTACTAGGAATATGTCTCTTTAGGTTGACTATAAGCAAAAGGTTTCTGAAAAGGAAGTTCTGGAAGAAAGAGTAGCTAAGTTGGAAAATACGCTGCTCAAAACTGATTCTGATAAGGTAAGACAGTTAGAAGAAAAAGTTATCACCTTAGAACTTGAAAAGGAAAAAAGCACTGGAAAGATCTTATCTTTAGAAAAAGATCTGAAAATTTTCGTTGATGGGAGGAAGAATCTTGATGCATTGTTTGGTAGTGGTAAATGCATTTTTGGTAATGTTGAAATAGAATACAATGAAAATAACAATATCAGGCCATACAAAAACTTCTTTATTAAATCCAACAGTAATTATAGCTAAGACAGTAGGAACTTGCTAAGTGGAAAAAATCATAACAACTATCATTCATCTGTTTTGTGTAATTACTATAGTAAACATGGTCATATTAGACATTCTTTCAATTTTCGTAAAAAGAAATGATCTCATGTGTATGTTTGGAGACCAAAAGGTCAAACTACTAACCTGAAAGGACCCAAATATGTTTCAAAATGGAGACAAGGGAGAATCAATGGATAGTTGATAGTGGCTACTCGAGACACATGACAGGTGAAATATCACACTTCAACTACATTGAAAGAAAAGACGAAGGTAATGTTGTCTTTTTACATATAAATAAAGCAAAAGTCATCAGAATTGGTAAAATGGGTCATTCTGACTCTACCTCTATTGATAATGTTCTCTTTGTTGATGGTTTGAAACATAACTTGTTGAGTTTGAGTCAGCTATATGACGAGAGTTACAAAGTCATTTTCTATTTATCTCATTGTGAAATTGTTGATATTAATAATGACAATATTGTGTTTATTGGTCCTAGAAATCAGAATATATATTGTGCTCAATTGGAATATATGTCCTCACAAATTGTTAAGTGTTTTGTCTCTCTAGAAAAGGATTCGTTTATTTGGCAAAGAAGATTTGGACATGCCAGCATGCACATTCTATCAAAATTGCCTAAAAACAAGTTGGTAAGAGGACCACCGAGCTTAAAATTTGAAAGCAATCAAGTTTGTGAGGTTTGTTTAAAAGGTAAACAAGTTAGAAGCAGCTTTCCTCCTAAAAATATTATATCGACTAACCAACCACTTGAACTTGTGCATATGGATTTATTCAGACCCATCAGGACTTAGAGTTTTAGTGGTAAACATTATGATTTTGTTGTAGTAGCTGATTACTCCAAATTTACATAGTTTTATTTCTTATCAAATAAGATGATGCCTTTAAAGTGTTTGAGAAGTTTTATAGAAAAATTCAGACAGAAAAATGGTACTGTATCACTTTATTTTGGAGCGATCATGGAGGAGAATTTGATAACAAAAAGTTTAAAGAATTCTGTGACAGTAATGGTATAACTCACAACTTCTTTTGTCCAAGGACGCCTCAACAAAATGGAGTTATAGAGAGAAAGAAAAGAACGTTAGTTTATATGGCCAGGACCATGCTAAGTGAAAGTAGACTACCTCAAAAAAACTAGGTAGAAGCAGTATCCACAACATTTTGTGTACTTAACAGATGTCTTATAAGACTTATTGTGAAAAAGACCCCCTATGAGCTATGGAAAGGACGAAAACCAAATATTGCTTACTTTTGAGCATTTTGTTGCAAGTGTTTTGTCCTAAAAAAATTGAAAAGACAACCTTGAAAAGTTCGATGTGAGATTAGACGAAGCTATTTTCTTAGGCTATAGTATTGCTAGTAAAGGATTCAGAGCATATAATAAAAGAACAAAGAAGATAGAAGAATCGATACATGTGGTATTTGATGATGAAGAGCATCCTTTGATTCCAAAAATATATTGGAGAATCAAACTACTCCTATAATTCCTTTAGAATCGCAAAATCTAAAAGATATCTCTGAAGCTAGAACAAAGCAGGCTCCTTCATCTCAGCAGGAACTTATGCAATATAAAACACTAAGAGAATGGAGAGGTCTTGATACACATTAGTATATTCTTAGAGGCTCCTCTGAAAGTTTAAGAACAAGATCATCATTTAAGAACAAGTTTGTGGCTCTCATCCCACAATTAAAACCAAAGTCTGTTAAAGAAGACTTACTAATGAGAATTGGGTCTCAACTATGAAAGTTGAGCTAAATTAGTTTGATAAGAACAAAGTATGGAATCTAGTACCTCGTTCATAAAACAAGTCAGTTATTAGAACTCGTTGGGTATTTCGAAACAAACTTGACAAGAATTGTAAAGTGGTAAGAAAAAAAAGCTAGAATTGTAGCTCAAGGTTACAATCAATAAGAAATTATTGATTTTGATGAAACTACACCTGTTGCTAGATTAGAATTTTACTTGCCTTTGCATGCTATATAAACTTCAAGTTGTTCCAAATGGATGTTAAAAGTGCATTCTTAAATGGTTACATTAACGAAGAAGTTTTTGTTAAGTAACCCTTAGGTTTTGAAGATGAAAACCATCCAGATTATGTGATGAAGTTATCCAAAGCTTTGTATGATTTAAAGCAGGCTCCTCGAGCATGGTATGAGAGATTAAGTAACTTTTTGCTTGAGAATAACTTTAAAAGAAGAAAGGTTGATAAAACCTTATTTATTAAGAGATTTACTCATAGTGCAAATATATGTTGATGACATAATATTTGGTACTACTATTCCATCCTTCTCTGAAGAATTCTCAGCATTAATGTAGAGGAAGTTTGAAATGAGCATGATGAGAGAATTATCATTATTTCTTGGATTATAAATCAGATAAATAAAAAAAGGAATCTTCATTAACGAAGACAAATACATAAAGGAACTCATTAAGAAATATCATTTTGAGAATGTCAAGCGGATGGGTACTCCCATGTACACTGGAACTAAACTTAATAAAGACGAAGAAGGCAAAGCTACGAATGAGACTAAATATGGAGGAATGACTAGATCACTACTATATATTACACGCTCAAGACCAGACATAATGTTTAGTGTATGGCTTTGCGCATGCTTTTAATCAAATAAAAAAAAGGGCATCTTAAAGCAGTCGAAAGAATCTTTCAATATCTTTATGGAACTATAGATTTTGGACCGTGGTATCCAAAAATTGATTCATTTGACATAATGGCCTATTGTGATGCAAATTATAGATGTGATAAAGTCGATTAGAAAAGCATAAGTGGTTTTTGTCAATTTTTTAAAGGATGTCTAGTATCTTGGTCCATCAAGGAGCAAAATTACACAACGCTCTGATGACTAAAGTGGAATACATAGCAGTTGCTAGCTGTTGTGCTCAAATCTTATGGATGAAGCATCAACTACAGAATGTTTCTCTAAAATTTTCTTATAATCCTATATTATGTGATAATACGAGTGCTATAAATCCTTCAAAAAATCTTTTGTATCATTCTAGAAATACGCATATAGAAATTAAACATAATTTTCTTATAGATCATGTTTTAGAAGAAACCATTGATCTTTTGTATGTTAATACTAAGAATTAAGAAGCTGACATTTTCACCAAGCCACTCTCTGAAGATAGATTTTACGTGTTAAGAAAAGAGCTTGCATTTAAGGATACGCGCAAAATTCTGACAAGTGGCTGTATGAATCTGTTAGAAGATATGCAAACAATCACACTTCTTATATTAGTGTATGATTATTCATCTTCATACGAGATCAATGCTTAATATACTAGAAACATACTTCTCTCTTCTACTCACCCTTGTTATTCCTCGAAGCGCCGCTTTTGACTCTTTACATTCCAATTCTTTGTTTTCATCTCAAATCTTGTAAACCTCATTCATCACTCTTACAATGACATGACCTAGATTAAAACGATAAAAGAAAACTCCAACTTCTACTGATTGTTATGGTGAAGCTCATTTTATGAACTTATCTCTTCTAAGCCTCAAGTATTAGAAGTACAGTGGGTTATAAATGATGATTTAGATGAACATTCTTGGTTGATTAGACAACCATGAATAAAAGGAAATGTTGTAAAGCAAGCTGTGAAAATTTCTGAATAAAAAGATAACCCTGATGATGAAAAGAAAGAGGAAGAAGAATTTAGAAAAAGAAAGAAAGAAGAAAGAAAAAGGGAAAAACGCATATGACTAAAGAAATTATTGATAGAAATAGGTTGTTTCATGAAGAAATGATTCCTAAAGAAAATGGGCAAAGAAGATGAAAATAGATGCATAAAAAGAAAAGACATCAATACAATAAAAAATGTTTCAATTAGCGGAAGCTGAAGTTTGCTATAAAATGTTATATAAGAAAAGAAAGGTGGTTGCTGGGTGGATCTTATCTTCCATGATGTTTGATGACATAGGTATACCTATCTCTCATTGCTTTGTTGTCATTGGTTGGGAAAATTTTCTAAAATTAAATGAGATAGTATGCGATGAGCTAGTCAGGATATTCTACACATACATGGAAAAGGAAGAAATTAATAGAAAACTAGCCATTGTCTCATGGGTGAATAGATATGAATTTCTAATTTCTGAGGAAATCTTAGGAGATATACTACAAATAGCTCTTATGGGGAGAGCTAATTTTTCCAGTCATAAGTGAGATTTTGATGATCTGGAGTTAGTCGAGGTTGTTAAATCCATTTTCCTTCATGCTAAAAACACCCAAGGCGAGGGACTCTGGAGCAAACAATTATACTTAATACCACAATGCCTCATGTTACTTTCAGCTACTTTAAATTTTCCCAATAGTAGTTCAGTTAAAAGCTGCAGCCTACTAGATACTTATGTGGTGTACAATTTGCTAAAAGGGAATGAATCTTCCAACTATGACCTTGAGGTTTAAGTTGGATAAGGGGAATCATAAGAATACAACTGGTTGCCTACCTTATAGAATGTTTCTCATCAAAATTTTCAACCATTATGGAGTTCCTTTTGCAAATCTAAATTGGTATACACCAGCTAAATTTCATCCTTCCATTCCCTATCAATTTGGATACAGATTGCAAAATAATGTCTGGGTAGACAAAAGATCTGAAAGAGTAGCAGAAAACTTAGATCTTGCTCCACACCAACAAACTCTTATCCCTCCTCAGGATGAAAATAGTACAAATCTTCAACAACAGCTAAAGGATATTCAATTCAGTCAAGAACAAATGCAATAACAAATAGATAGCATGCAAAATCAACTTCTTGACATACAAATTTTGCTTAGAAGATTCCTTGAATCTCTTAAATAACTTTATTGTTATTTGCTTTCTGCATGGCTTATTTTTACTAATCATTTTATTTGATGCAGTATTTACTCTGTTCCTCATATTTCATTCTTTTTATCTCACTTCCTCCCTATACTTTATTATTTTTTGATAATGAAAAAGGGGGAGAGTTTATGTGGATATATTTTTGATGTAATTGATTATGATGTTAAACTTGTGAAAATCTATGATATATAAACGATAGGTTCCTTTCTTAAGAGATAAGCTCCTTCTAATTATGTCTAAATATATAAAACTCATAGATATCTTTTGAAATAATCTATTATCTCTATGAATTTGGAAAAATATATCTATTATTGCTTGTCATCATCAAAAAGGAGGAGATTGTTAGCTCAAGGTTTATGATTAATGATTTTGATGATAATTGTATAAATTTTCAAATTTCAAATTGGATTTATTTCCTTGTATAATTAACGGTCTTATTCTAAAAAAGAAATAAAATCATAAAAAATACATTTTTTTCTTGTAGAAACCTTCATTATGAATTTACCTTATTAGAAATGGTTTATCCGAAAGGATCCTACTAATTATGACGGGCATATATTAGCTATGTGATTACTAGAAGAATTTTTGGAAAAGATGACATTAAAGTTATTGAGATTTAAATCCATCTAGTTGAATGCAAGTAAAGCAACGACTAGTTGAAGAAATTGACTACTTATGGAAGAGCCAATGTGACTATGAACAACAACTGAATAATACAGAAGCTTGCGAACCTATATTGTCAAAACTCTTCAAAAGCATATACATTCTTGAAAGTGATATCTTTGTAAAAATTCTCTTGTGTTTTAGAAAGTGAAATTCTGTTGAGAGAGATTACTGAAACTCATATTGAATAAACTTCATTTTTAGTTAAGAGCTTGTTGAGGCTAGTGAAATACTACTAGTGTGGAAGGTTGAAGAACCTTGAAAAATATGAACTTGTGAGCTTGTAGAGGTTCGTTAAATTACTACTTGATTTTATAGTGAAACACTCTAGCTGGATACTTAGAAACTGTACGTAGGCTTGGGTTATAAGTCGAACTACTATAAATCGACTGCTTCCTTCTTCTCTCTCTCTCCTTATCTTTTATATTTCTGCATTAAATTGTGTATGTGTTTATTTCAGTAAGATATTCCTTCACTTTTATAATAGGTCCTTTATGTTTTCAACTTGCTGACAGTTCCTTTTAGTTTTAACAGGAGCCTCATATTTTTAAATTGTTTTAACAAGATTCATCACTTAATAGGCTCCTTTCATTTAAGCAGGGGTCATTTAAAAAGCTTTATTGTCTGAGAGGCTAATTCTATTTTTTATTTGTTAACTAGGATCTATTTTTCAGAATTGAAAGTGACTTGTGAACAATATTTTTAGTCTTGTGTTTGCTTTATCAGTTTGTTATCTTTTATCTACTTCTTACCATCACTAGTTTCATTGTTGTTCATCACTTGAGTGTCTCTTTTTGCTTACTCCTTCTACTTAGTAACTCCTACCTAAACTTCTAGTTATTGATATTTATGTTGTGCACGAGCTCTTGATTAACTTGGTAGGCTAGGTTCCTTCTTCTTCTTGCTCCAACTCCTTTTTAGCTTTTTCAAGTTTCAATTCCCATATTTATGTTTTTTCTTATTTATCGTATATAGTAATGATTTTTTCAACTCTCTACTTGGTCTCTTTCATAACCATTTCTATTCGATCCGAGCACCTTTTCCTAGCCTAACCAAATCAGTATCCTTACTAACTTTTCTTTATTGACCTTATCCTCTTTTGCTAATTCCTTCATACCCGATATAGTTCTAGCTAATCCTTCCCAGACATTGAAATATCTAAACAAGAAACTTCTCAATGCTCTTTCCTCTTCTCTACTACAAGCTTCTGTCGAGGCTTTCAATTATTGCTCCTAGAAATAAATTGTGAACAATAGTTATGCAAATGTCTTTAAGTTCTTCCCTCCCTCTACTAGACTCAAGAATGGAGTGGTTTCTCTACCTTTGCAATTGCTACATAAGGGTGCTCTTAAATGACAACGTTCACTAATTAGCTTCTTCCTTGATAGACAACTAAAATTTTTACCCTCAAAATTTTAGCCACACAAATAACAGAACATCTTGAGATTAAAGGATTTGCTCTTTATGTTTTCAATCTCAACTAAATTTCTAGTGCATAAAAGATATCTGATAATAGGCCTTGGCATTTTAATAATATGTAGATATTTTTCCAAATTTGGAGATTTAAAATTCAACTCTAAGAAATCAAGTGTAAGCAGGTTCCTCTTGAGGTTAATTTACATAATATTCCATTATAACAATAAACAAATATTGAACTTAGTCATCTAGCTATTTATATTGGAAAGCTAGTTGCTATAGATGAATTAACTGCATTGATGAAAAGGGTTTCTTATATAAGAGTTTGCATAATAGTTGATATAGAGAGAGGTTTTGAACGATATTCCTTTGATATGATTAAATGATTCCAATAAGCTTTATCAAGATGAAGTGTTGGTTTCTTATCAATGGTAGCCTTTTGCACATAATGTTGACAAGATATGGAGGACTACAGGGAGGACTTTTACTATAGGCTATTACTATGAATTAATGAGCTTAGACTTTAGACATAGAATTAGTTAGCAATCATGAACATTTTCCTTAACTAAATCGACCTATGGATGAAAGAAATTCTAATCGTGGTATTGTTATATTAGAGCTCTCTCAATTTGTTTCTCAGCCACTACAATATTTTGCTATGAAAATTTTGAATGCAATGGATTCATCAATCATTATTAGTGCTTCAAATTCGAGTGATTCTACTAAGAACGCTAAAGAAGCACCTGATATTAAAGATTCCTTAAAATTAAGTGACATAGTGATAAAGACTAAGATGGTATGATAAATAATAAACTTCTATCAATTGCTTCCTTTTACTGAACTGAGCTCTGATAGTCGATTAAACGAGATTAGCCTTGCAGTTGATGTTACTAGTTTGGAGTTGTTAGATATCTCCAGGACTAAATCTAAAAGGAAATTTAAGAACGATGTGATATCCCTCACTTCTTTCAAGTCTTGATATAAGCTTATATTGGAATATAAAGGGTTTGAATAACCCCAATAAGCAACAACTTCTTAGGGAGTACTTAAAGGATTTAAACCTTTATATGTTGTCTTTTAGAAACCAAACTATAACAGATGGGAAAAGTAAGACTAAATTTCTAAATCCCACATGGCCTATTATTACAACTAATTGTACTCATCATTATAGGAGGATTGTTATCTCTAACCCCGTTCGAATGATAATTCTAAACTCTCTAATTATAGATCAAATACTACATCTATACATGGAATTAACTAAAACAAGAACTTTCATTCATATATCCTTTATATATGGCTCTAATTTAAAGCACAAGCTTAAGGAGATCAAGGATCATATACAAGGTCCATAAATGGTGCTTGGTGATTTTAGTAGCACACTTTATCCTTTAGAAATTGAATGGAGTTGTTACTTGAAGAATCATAAGTGGGACATATAGTATTACAAATTTAAAAATGCAGTGATACTTTTATAAATGGAGAAATAAGCAACAAAGGAGATAGTCTATAAGGAAGAAGTTTAATAAAGCCATAGTGAACAATCTTTGGCTGAATAATTTTCCTAAAATTGTTTTATTATTTAGGAATCCTTTATTCTCTAATCATTCCCAAATGGTCATTAGTGGCCTTAACATGACAAGTACTAGGTACTTTCCTTTCAAATTCAACAATTTTTTGACTAATGGCCTTGAATTTGAAGGTGCAATCTTAAAAGGGACATCTCACCATTTTAATAGGAAAAAGTATTTTATTGGCATGAGGAAGCTATGAAAGATTAAATAATACCCAAGCTATTATTATATAAGCTAAAGATAAGCTAGAAAAGGGGTAATAAATGCTTTATTAAGATCCTCTTGATATCTTATTCCAACATACGGAAAAGAGGGCTTTTCTAGTTATATGCAAGTTGTTAAGGTTAATTTCCATTTCTTAATTGAGGATTCAGATGCTTAAGCAAGAGAAATGAATACTTCCTTTTTTCTATAAGTCTATGCTTTTAAGAAGGAATTAAAATAAGATTACTTCTTTTCAAGGCAAGTTGGGTTTGTTATCTCATCCCAACCAGATCTCATGGAGGCCACTTATGATCATTTCAATAAATTCCTTAGGTCCTTATCAAACTGCTTCTTTTTTCAATTATTATAATCATTTATTACTAATAAAATTTCTTCAGTTGATGCGTATTAATTAACCAGACCTATTGTAGATCATGAAGTAGAGAAAGCCCTTTTTGCTTTTCCTTCTTATAAGACCTCAGGTCTAGATGATCTAAATGATATCTTTCATAAGCATTAGCACTTGTTACTGATGCAGTGTTGAAATTCTTAAATTATGGTTACATTCTTAGAGAAATAAATAAAACCTTTATCACCTCAATACCAAAGATTGTCAATCTTAGCTCCTTAAAAGATTTTAGACCTATATCATATTCCTACAAAGCTCTATTGGATAGCACTGCAGAGGTGGAGAGAGTTAGTAATAAAGAAAGTTCTAGACTAGTACAGAAAAAGGTGAAGATGATAGTCTAATAACTAAAAGTAGAGCTTACAAGATTCTATATCAATGATTAGATGCTAAAAATAGAGAGAAGGATATTTTTAAGTTGGAAAAATCAAAGGAATGAAAATCAGGAGATTTTGTTCAAGTCCCTTGTACGAAAGGTGAAGTAGGGTTGGTGCTTGTAGCTAATAATGATATCAAGAGAAGATGGCAGAGGTATTTTTATAGATTTTTTAATGAAAGAGGATAACATCACCTTAGATGACCTTAGCTCATCTGAGAGGTTTCGTAATTTTACTTACTGCAAATAGATTACAAGGGATGAAAATGAGAAAATATTAAGGGAAATAAAGAGTAGTAGGGTAGTAAGGCCTGAGAGATACCCATAGAGGTATAGAAGAGCTTAGGTGAAGAGGGTATTAATTGGTTGCCAAGTTTCTTAATTTGATCCTTAAATCTGCCAAAATGCCAGACAAGTGGAGATTAAGTATGGTAATTCCTTTATACAAGAACAAAGGGGACATCTCAAGTTGTAACAACTATAAAGGAATCAAATTACTTAGTCACACCATGAAGTTCTAGGAGAAGGTGATTGAGAAGAGAATGAGGAAGGATGTTTTTATCTTGGAAAACCAATTTGTCTTCATGCCAGGAGTGTCTACAATAGAAGCTTTACATCTCCTTAGAAGGTTAGTGGAGTATTATAGGGAAAGATAGCATAGGTTACATATGGTTTTTATTAATTTAGAGAAGGTATATGATAGGGTACCAAAGGAAATCATGTGAAGGTGTTTAGAAGTCAAGGGGGTTCCTATGACTTATATGCAAATTATTAGTGATATGTAAGAAGGTGTAAAAAAATAGATTAAGGACGATAGGAGGTGATATAAAGTATTTTTCTATAGATATTGGGTTTTACCAAGGTGCCTTTTTTAGCCCCTTTATGTTTGTAGTAGTAATTGATAAGCTCGCCAAGAATATCTAAGAGAATGTGCCTTTATGTATATTATTTGCTGATGACATTGTTTTAATGGATGAAACAAAAGTGGGTTCAATGCCAAGCTTGAACTTTAGAGGGATACGTTAGAATTGAAGGGCTTTAGATTGATTAGGACTAAGAGTGAGTACGTGGAGTGTAACTTTTTGGGACATCGAGTGGTTATTGACGTTGAGGTAAAAATTAGTTCAGAAGTTATATCACAAAAAGAGTGTTTTAAATATTTAGGGTCTATCATCCACAACAATAGAGAGATTGATGAAGATATAGTTTAATAGATCATATCTGGGTAGCTTAAATGGAGAAGTGCTTCAGGAGTTATGTGTAACAAGAAGATACCACTTAAGGTTAAAAGTAAATTCTATCATTTAGAGAATAGGTTGGCCATGCTTTATGGAGCAGAATGTTGGCCCATTAAATAAATTAGTAGTCATATCTAACGGTGACGGAGATGAGGATGCTCTAATGGATATGCAAACTTACTAGAAGAGATAAGGTCATGAATGTAATGGTAAGCGACAGATTGAAGGTAGCTAATATTATTGAAAAATTAAGAAAGATAAAGCTTAAGTGGTTTATACATATTAAGAGGAGATACCCAGACACTCGAGTGAGAAGATGTGAGAAGGTCATACTCAGAGACTGCTTCTCCTATATCCTTCATGGAGAAGTTCTTAGATAACATAATCTTTATAGACTGAAGCATTGGCATGTCGTTTCCAATTACCAATATGTCATCCACCTATAGCACTAAGAAAATGACTGCACTCTCACTAAACTTCTTATAGACATATGGTTTATCCATATTTTTCATATAATTAAACTCTTCTATTTTCTCATCAAAATGGATGTTCCAACTCTTTGAGGCTTGTTTAAGTCCACAAATAGAATTTTGCAACTTGCATACTTGATTAGGAAATCTTTTAGATTTAAAACCCTCAAGTTGTGTCATATACACATTCTCATACAAATTCCTATTGAGAAATGATGTTTTGACACCATTTTCCATATTTCATAATCATGATATGCGGTTACAACCAATAAGATCCTTATAGATTTTAGCATAGCTACTGGTGAAAAGGTTTCATCAAAATCAACTCTTTGTTTTCGTTTGTAACATTTAGCCACTAACCTTGCTTTGTACGTATATACGTTACCATTCATGAAATTTTTTCTCTTAAAAATTGACTTGTATCTAATAGGTACAATACCATTAGGCGCATCCACCAAAATCCATACCTGGCTAGTGTACATGGATTTCGTTTCAGATCTCATGACTTTATGCTACTTTAAAAAATCAATGTTAGACATTGCTTATTTAAAACTGGTAGGCCTATTATGTATGAGCAATACATTATCCTTATCCTTTTTAATATATATGTTGGACCCCGAACTTTTCTTGGAAATTAGAAATTATTAAATGAAATTTTAATGAGAAAATATGGTATGATTCCTTGTAATGAATGAAAAGTATGAATGA
>JANIHZ010000209.1:29274744-29286551 GCA_027478365.1 Erythroxylum rufum | reverse complement strand
TTGCATCTATTTTTCAGGCTTTGAAGAGTACCCCGTTCGACACGGGAGTATGTCTACTGTAGGCAAGTGAAGGATAGAGGTCGGGATCAGTTCGCGTCTGCATTAGTTTCCGCAATCGTTGTAAACTGATTTGCATTTGTATTTTATGGTTCTTGTAAAGTATTGCTAAATGATAGTAATACCTATAACTGCAAAGATTTACTACTGTTTACTGCTTATTCCGGGTGAATGTGTAATGACTGCAACTGCTTCCTTTTAACGTGGAATGTATTTTCAAAAAAAATGTATACCGAGTTTTACTGACTGATGTAGTACGCCACCCTCGCGGGACATGGACTCGGATATCACCAATGATATCGGGTTCGGGTCACGTGGGAGTGGGGTGTTACAATTACCAAGATCAAAAATTGACTTCTTCAAAGCAATTATAGCTCTATATCTCTAGTTTATTTTAAAATAAGAACGACCTCACTCAGAGCTCTACAGATCAAGACACGACTAAAAAGCCAAAGAATGTTCATAACCAATTTATGCTCTTTCAACCGATTCCCTAAACTTCTTTCCATCAATCTTTTCCAATCAACACCAAAGGCTACCAATGCTTATGGAGAGATAGAAAAATGTGTTAGGAATCTATTAGTTTAAGAATCAGTTCATTTGGAGGTCGGATGACGAAGTTATGGCCAAAAGAATCAAACATGTTCAAATATGGAAAATCCTTCGGGTGGTGAAACGTTGGTGAAGTTATGAGGTGTGATCGCACCTTTCCTTATCGTGAGTGCACTTGAGGCTACTCCTAGTGTGTGGTTTCACCTTTCCTTGTCGTGATTCCACCCAAGGCTACTCCCAGGGTGCGGGGTTTCATCCTACTTCCTCGGAATCGCGACCGAGGTTTTTATACATCGTGTACAACATCACTAACTTATAATCATCATAACTCTCAACTTTGATATCCAAAAATTTCATACTTTATATTGTTAGAATGATAAAAAGATAAACTACAACTTTCAAGAAGACACCTTTGTCTAATTTAGCCTAGATTTACACAGTTTTTCCCCTGAAGTCATAACACAAATTTTACCTTATGAAAGACTTGAAAAATGCAATGTACAACTTGGGAGGTCATGAGCCAAAATGCAATCATATTTCATTAACGTCAAAATATAAGAATTTACGAAGCTTTAGATACATATCAACATCTACATCAAGGCTTAACATAAAATACAAAATATATTGGATGCTCATGTTCGATATGCTGCTAAAGCTACTTAAAAGTTATCTAACTAACTTAATCACTAAATGTAGCAATCTTGGAGTTTGTCCAATTTCCTTGCAAGGATCAACGATCTTCTTGTTCTGCACCTGAGGAGAAAATAGTGGGTTGAGATACAAAGCACAGTAGCTAATATTTTTATAGCCATTGGCAACAAGCCACACAGTCAAACATATTTATACATATATTTATCCATATACATCTATATCTCATTTTGGCTGGCAAACCCATCATTCACAATTCTAATTCATAACTCATAGTTCAAAATGTCATCACCTAGAACATATCATAATCATCAAAGCATGAAACTCAATCTTGCATCATAACTTGAGAAATCAAGATGTAAATGCACACACAAATGGCTCGAGAGTTCTATGGAACAAAATGGAGAAACCGAAGTTTTCACCTTAAAGGAAATGAGTCCATTCTTCGGATCTCATATGCCACAAGCAGGTAGCAGGGGGAAGGCTTTAGGTCAACGTGTAAGTGACTAACTAAACGGTTTCTCTCTTACCCAAACACAAGCAATTCTATGCTCAGATTATATCAAAATGTCATACATCTTTCAAGGCATGACATAAAACACATCATAATGCATTTTTCCCACATTCACAACAATTCAAATCCAATCAATTAAGCATATACACACATATAAGAAAATTGACATTTACACAAGAATATACATGTTTTGTATGAATAATTACGAAATATGTTATTTTTCTACGTGAATCTGGTGAAATCATCAATGATGATTCACTCATTGAGTTCGCAAAACTCATAAAAATTGCAACGTAGTTTTTCAGGTACGAGACAGGAGACTTAGTGTTTATTCTGGATTAGAAGAACGTTTTGGACTAAGTTATGACTCAGAGGTCTGTCAGTTGACGTCAGAGAGTTATAGCTTTTATTTTATAGTTTTTGTTAGAACCTGTATGAGGTTTTGTAAATATTTGTCGCAATGAATGGTTTTAAAATTTGATGACTTTTAAATGATGTTAGTTGATGTCATGTGTAAGTTGGATTTGTTTTTGCTCTAACATACCATTATCATAGGTTATGTACTTGAATGTTCCTGAATGTTTGGGTATGTACCGTATGGTAGTGGGATGTTGCAGTTATACTCAGAAAGATGACATTGATTATAAGGATACTTTTTCACCTGTTTCAAAGAAGGATTCCTTAAGAATTATTATGGAACTAGTGACTCATTATGATTTAAAGTTACATCAAATGGATGTGAAAACAACCTTTCTTAATGATAATTTAGAGGAAAAATGTATATAGATTAACCTGAAGGTTTTTCAATTGAAGGAAAGGAAGACATGATGTGTAAACTTAAGAAATCGATATATGGACTTACATAGGCCTTCCCATAATGGTATCTTAAGTTCAATGGTACTATTACCTCCTTTGGATTTAAAGAAAACATCATTGATCAGTGTATACATCTAAAGATCAGTGGAAGTAAGTTCATATGTTTGGTACTTTATGTTGATGACATCTTATTAGTTACTAATGATCTTGGTTTAATGCACAACACCAAGAAATTTATCTTTGAGAATTTTGAAATAAAAGATATAAGAGAAGCCAGTAATGTGATAGGAATTGAAATATTCCATGATAGGTCACAAGGAAAATTAGGCTTATCTCAGCAAGCTTATATTAATAAGGTCTTGGAAAGATTTGAAATGAAAAATTATTTTGCAAATGTAGTTCCAATTCAGAAGGGAGACAAAGTTTTGTCTTAATCAATATCCAAAGAATGAATTAGAACATAAGAAAATGGAAAATATTCCTTATACATCAATTGTTGGAAGCCTAATGTATGCCCAAACTTGCACTATACCAGACATTAGCTTTACTGTCAGTATGCTGTCCAAGTATCAAAGTAATCCTAGATTGGATCACTGGAAAGTTGCAAAGAAAGTTTTGAGATATCTATAAGGTACTAAAGATCATATACTTACTTATAGGAGATTCAGTCACCTGGTAGTGATTAGATATTCAGATTCAAATTATGTCGGTTGCATTGATACCAAAAAGTCCCATTTTAGCTACCTTTTCCTATTAGCTAGAGGAGTTTATTTCTTGGAAAAATGCAAAGCAGTCTATCATTATTACGTCCACTATGGACGTTAAATTTGTAGCATGTTTTGAAGTTACAACTCAATGATTATGGTTGCGGAACTTTATTTGGAGTTTTGGAGTTGTCGACAGTATTGCCAAGCCACTGAAAATTTATTGTCATAATTCTGCAACAGTTTTCTTTTCAAATAACAACAAGTATTATAAAGGTGTTAAACATATGGAATTAAAAAACTTGTATGTTAAAGAAGAAGTTTAGAAATAAACAGTGCCAATTCAATATATTAGCACTAATTATATGATTGTCGATCCTTTGACGAAAGGATTAGCACTGAAAGTCTTTCAAAAACATGTTGAAAGAATGGGTATAATGGGATACCATTATTGAGATTTATGATGCTTGTATTTTAACACTGTGAGCTCACTTATATTTATGTTTCTGTCAATCCTATTTTATAGTATACATTTATGAATAAATTATGTTGATAGGTTTTGTCTTTAAATAAGACGTAATTGTTGGATCATTAATGTGTTTCTTATTTATAGATCATATTGAATAAAGCGCCAATATTGTAGTACATGGAAGGAATTATGGTGTTTGTTAAAATATGAAACCACTTCGACTCTTATTAGTATCTTTGTTTGATTGTGATTTATGATATAATCAACATTAAAGAATTTAACATAATTTTTATTTATTATTAAACCATGATATAACATTTTTCAATTAATGAGCCAAGTGGGAGAATCTAAAACATATATATAATATGTGGCTCATTAATAATTATGGTTTTAATAATATTAAGTGATACATTTTGATTGGTCAATTTAATTAAGATAAAGTTTTTTTAAACTCACTGTTTAATGGGAACGGTTAAGATATCCCTATGTCATAGAAACTAGTCCTCTCTCTTGCCCAGATGCCTTTCTTTACGTTTTCACCTTCAGAAAGCAGGATTATTGAGGGAAAGAGGAGAGAAATCAAGTTTCTCTGTATTCAATCACTTTGAGGGGTTTGTCTCAATTAATATTAAACTAATCTCATGGATCAAGGAATGTAATTCATTTTTTATATTTTGGTAAAAAAACATATAATTTTAAGATATGGGTTAAAGGATTATTGTACTTATGTTTATGAAGTAAATTATGATTGCAGCTTCTTCCTTTATTGCTGCTGCTGCCTCCACAGGTTTAGAATCTTCTGCCATATTATCATCAAAGAATCAGAAGTTAACAACTATAAGTGAAAACTGTTTGCTCATGTTTTTCCTTCTATATATAATTGCATGATTAAGATATGTTCTGTTATAAGCTTGGCACTTGGAGTCATGAGGTTGTTTTGGAGAGTTCTGACGAAGAAGGGATAAAGAAGGAAGCCACCATGAGAACATTGAGATTTGAGAGAACTCCTCATCAAATATGGTTTGAGAGGATTAGGTTGACAGACTAACAAATTATTAAATTGATGACACCTTCTGATAAATTTAGTACAAAATTAAAAAAAATAAAAAATCCCAACTAAACTGTTGAATATGACGACACAATGATGCAAGATTCAGTCAGAAATCCCTCTTTAAGTCAGAAGTGATGGAGTAAGAGTTTCTACTTGTGTGTTGTTGGCCTAGACAACCACATCCACTAACTTCTTTATCCTAATCTTTCTCTATTTAGGACCATATTATAAAATTTTCTGACTCTACGACTACTATTAGTGTATACAATGGAACAACTATTTTATAGTCTTTCTTAAAGTTTTATACAATGCCAACATTTTAAAAGATTCCAGCTAAATTGAAACTATTACTTCTATGTATTGGCTCTTTATTTTGGTGTGGGGGCTTCATAGTACTTTAAGTGTAGGGGATTAACAATGTAAGGAATTTAATCAAATTATTTCAACTGGCACCAAAGCAATATGGTCCAAACATTTAAGTTGTGGCATTGACAATATTGTTTTTAATGATCAAAGATTAATTTCTACTAAATGAGTTAGTTCTTTTTTTTTAATTTAGTAAATGACTTTAAATCTATTTATAAGTCTTAACAAATCATTTATAATATAATTAGAGATAAAACTCTTATCAATAATTTTTTATTCAATATGCTTCTTAATTGATCAATTGAATTATTCAAGGGCAAATAGTTTAAAGGTTAATGATAATAACTAGGAATTTTAGTTATAAAAAAAGGCTGTAATAATAATTATTTTCTTCCTCCTACTCTAAAGTAGTTTTGGGCAGAATGCAACACATGCTAGATCTCATAAATCTTACTCATGAATGGGAGGCAACACTTAATCAGACCGTCTCTTTGTTCAGATCCAGACAGCCAAATGCAAGCTTATCAAAGCTTTGTTTGTGAATATCATTTACTCTCTTTGGAAAGAACATAACAACATATTATATAAGGGTGTTGGAGAAGATAAGTATCAAATGGCACATAAAATTATCAATGAGATTCGTGCTACTGTCATCACTAATAAGCACCACCTTACTTCTGATCTATTACAGTAAACCACATTAACAGAGGAAGAGAAGGCGAAAAGCCCAAGTATCTTCATTTGCTCATGTTGGATTGGATTATTTGATTTTGTATATGGACCAGATACCCACTAATGATAGCATTTCTCGAACCCTCCATTTTCTATTGCATGCAACGGTGCCGTTTCTCAGCTGTTTTTCTTTTCTTTTTTCCTTTTTTTGTTAATAACTGGTAATCTGAGAAATTTGACCACATAAACAAAGTCGCATCAATACAATTCCCAAATTTCTCCCCCGGATTCCATAGCTATTAACCATGGCGGACGAGGTAAGGTTTCGATTCTCTCTCTAACTAACGTCAATCCCCTTTTTGGTTTCCTAGATACCGCTAGGAGCGAAATGGAAATCTCAGAGAAATTGATAGAATGGAAATCTGAATTTGCTTGTCAAATTCCTGGTTTTCTTGTTCATTTTCCATAGCTTTCTAGGTATCCAATTGTTTATACACTCATCGAAAACCTATTAGGCGCAGTTCTCTTGTTAGGATCTGTATCGACGATTTTAGCCTGCGATCCTTTGTACCGAATACGTGGAGACGCATGCTGAAATAAAAATACATATGCACTTGATTACTCAGTATCAATGAGTACTTATGTGTTTCGAGTTATTACTTAATGATATTTTATGTGGCGATGATTGATCAGGAAAATCCATGAGCATTATTCACATGCTAGTGGATTTGTTTTCTTCCATCTGTAATTTTACAGAGAAATGTGGTTTACTGTAATTCGGCTCTTATATGGAATTTATGATTTATGAGACGTGTCTGAGCGTAGCAATTAGGCACTTTCAATGCCAGGATAGTAAAACTTGATACTCATTTGATTAATTTCGCAGACTAAGGTTTAAAATGTAACAAATTTCTTATACCATCTCTTAGATTGAGCTGAAAACTGCTCCTGCTGATTTCCGATTCCCTACAACAAATCAAACTAGACACTGTTTCACTCGCTACATTGAGTTTCACAGGTACAGTTTTATGCTTTTTCTAGAAATTCATAATATATAATATATATATAGAGAGAGAGAGAGATAGCCAACATACTTAAGCTCACATTATTTGCAGGTGTGTGGCAGCAAAGGGTGAGGAATCTAATGATTGTGAAAGATTTGCTAAGTATTACCGAGCCCTATGCCCGGGTGAATGGGTGAGTGCATTTACTTTTATCTGTAATTCTTTCTGCTGAAATTTATTTACTTAACCGTATGCTTCAGATTCAGTAGCTGATAATCTATGCAATTCCCTTTGAAAATCACGTCATTTGCTATCTAAATTACTTTGGTTGATATTAATTCTCTTAAAATGTTGGGAAAGAAAGATGAAAGAGAAACAACAAGTCCTAAAGTTTTCGATCCAAGAAGTAGGGCAAAAATGAACAAATAAGAATAAATTAAATAATGTGCAGACACTCCTTGATTAGATAAATAAGAGAAGTTTAAAAGTTTTGTAATGAATATATGTTTAGTGCTTTATTTCTGTTTATTTATACTACTTGAGGGATGTCTCCACTTCTTTTTAAACCTAGAAAGTCATTCTTTACTATATTCTTAAAGTGTGAAAACTTATCGTTTTCTACAGACAGTTTAGCTGTTACTGTCATGCTCTTGTGGAACTTAAGCTGTGTACTGCTTCATAATGCCCTTACTGAATGAACATGACTTTGGAGATCAGCAAAAGAGGGCTTAGCCTCAGTAATGAAATTTTAACCTTCATTGATCAGGCACTTAATCTCGAATTCTTTAGTAGCTGTTGTAAATGTGTCACTGATTTTAACCATGGTTTCTTTTTATCGACTTATTTAGGAATTTGTCATGTTTTTCAATCCCGTGATTGTTTGCTTTTGCATCCAACTGGATGATGTTAGGTGGTACTTGATTTTAGGGGCAGTTGTTCTTGAAGAGCTTTGGGAATATGTTGGTCAATTTTCTTGAAAGTAGCTTATCGATGGAGTAGGATTTAATGATTCATGAATTATGATAACCTTGTGATAACTTTTTTATATCACCTTTCCTATGCTTCTTTTGTGCATGATGGAGTCAATATTGCCCTTCCAAAGTTTCTCTCTTTTAAATTATAATGCTGATAGAAGAATGTATTTTGAGGAATGATGTTCTGATTGCACACTTTTTGGGTTTTGATGTTGGGTTGGGTGTCAAAAGGAACGTTGCCTGATTTCTTGTCATTATTTGATTACTGCTGCACTATTGTACATCCAGCAGTACATCTGCGTCTCTACTTCGGTTGTAAGCTTATTGGATAGTAAAATCTAAGTTTTTTTCTTCCATTTTTGTAGTTAAACAATCTCTCTTCTTAGAGTTACAGTTTGCCTCCTTTCTATGTGCTTAATTTCTGCAGGTTGATAGATGGAATGAGCAGAGGGACAATGGAACATTTCCAGGCCCTCTTTGATCTTTTACCAGCGCTTAAATGAAATTTCTTTGGTAATATTGCTCCAGTGTACTTTTGGTACTTCTTGGATGTCCATGGATAACAATTAATAAGGCGCTTGAGGTTTTCCTTTTGAGTTAATGGTGCGAAGGAAATGATTGTTGAAGGATTTATTTTGTTGCACTTATTCTTATTCCATAATGACGTTCCTTTTTGGTTAGTTATTTGTATTTCTTTCCTGCATGCCTGTTTTACATTTTGAAAACTAAGCATGCAAAGATTAAGTGGATCAACCTAAGGCTGTTTAACATTCTCAGATGCATTAAACTATGAAATTTATCTTGAGGTCAGTCATAATAATCCTGAGAACTAGTGATGGATCTCACTGAATTCAGTTCCGACCGAAATTCCTAAGAAGGCCTTTGAAGTACGTGCTAAATGCTTTGTGACGGATTCTGACATTTGGGTTCTAGGTATTATAGTTATTCCTGAAGTAGAGGACCGGAGTTTACTATATCTTCATATATTATATGGTTGACCATTTGTTTTTACTATAAAGGGATTTTACTATCTGCCAACATTTCTGTTAACTGTTTGTGTTCAGCATTATTCGACGCAGTCCCATGAGTTTTGTCATTGTACTAAATTAAAGAAATTCTTCGTCGAGCACGTTCCTTGGTTGGATAAAATGGAACTTGCGAATTCTGAAGACCCCCAGGGCCATGCCAAAGGATTCTCCGACTTACTGATCCAAATGTCAAAAGGTACTGTAGTATTATAATTAAGTGGTGTGATTGAGCGGTTTGACAACGCACTTAGTCGGTTTTAAAACATTATTTTGTAACATGAATAAAGCTTTTTATTGACTTATTTAGTCAATTCAATTTTAACAAAAAAGACTGAATTATTAAAAAAAGTATTAAACTTATCTCAATCTTAAAATAATAATTTAAAATTTAAAAAGTGACTTTAAAAAAATTAATTTGACATTAAATTTTTTATTAATGTCGTTAATATGATTTCTTATTTTAAGAGTTTGTATTTGTTACGTAGCTGTTACATTTTTATTATCTTTTTCAATTAATTATTAATTAGTAATTATTTTATTAAAATTTAAAATATAAGACCTAGTTTTCTGTGACCCATTTGTTACTGAACACATCCATAAGCTACAAGAACAATTTCGGTTCTGTATTAAGCAATGTGTTGGAACAAAAGCCATGAAAGGTCAAAATGGTGCAGAAGAGGGTTGCACCAACCTCCTGCGTTGTTGGAGAGTGCTTTGTTTGTTGGGCAAAAAGTTGGTGGCTGTGAACGTAATGGAACCAGGAAGACACTATTGGCGATCGTTCACACACATGATCTTGAAGCAAGCCTCGCAACTGAGCCCGTTGTTGAAAAGAGCAGTACTCAACGCTGCAGTATTTGCTCCATAACCTTGGCTGTAGAGGCTTTTGTAGCCACAAGCTCCACCTGCATGCACAAATTTCACAACTTTGTTAAATGGATTTTCTCTCAAAAGATTTGAACTTTGTTCTGTTTAAAATTGTTACGACAAGAAACGACGTCCCAAGCGAAGAGAGAGGCGTGAAAACGATCAAGAAAAGGTCGATGTGCATCAGTACTACTTTTATTATTATTATAATAAGATATAATACTTTTATTATTATTGTAATAAGACAGTACGATTTTTGTCATTTATATAGAACTTGAATAACTACATACCAGGCGTTAGATTATTGTTCTCATCTGACCAATACCGGCTAGAAAGTACCGTAACGGATGAAAAATAAAATGGTATTGCCTCCTTTGGTACCGGCTTTGGGTACTGGCCAATATTGAAAATTTTGTCTAGTATCAGCCAGTATTTAAAATACTGGTCAAATATTGGTCGGTATTGAGAATTTTGACAAATGCAGGGAACAAATGGCAAAAAAAAAAAAAACCCTCTTCTCCCGGCAGTCGCTTGCGTCTCACTCTCACTCTCATTTTTTTCTCTCCCTCTCACTCACAACCATTCTACTTCTTGCTTGTCGCTCTCATTGTCGCCACCGACCTTTGGTTGCCACCGTGATGCCACCAGCCCTCTCCATCGCGCCTCTCCACTCGAGCCTCCTTCCTCCGCCTGCAGTCTGCCTCTCCAACCTCCACCTGAGCCTTCTCCCTCTACATGTTGTTCTCTACCTCTTCCTCCTCTCCACCAACTGCTCAGCTGCTCTCTTTGCTCAAAAGTTAAACTAAACTGAAATTGTAATTTCTTTAGGTGTGTTTTTAATTGCTTTTTTTTCTGCTACTGAATTGCATTTGTTAATGATTGAAATTGAATTGTGAATTGCATTTGTGAATGGTTTGAATTAAGTTGTGAATGGTTATGTTCAATGTGTTGAATTGTGACAGGTTGTGAATGGTTTGAATTGAATTGTGAATGGATGGAATTGTTGGAGTTGTTGGAGTTGTGAGATCTGAGATTTGAGAAATTCGAGTTTGAATTTTAAAAGTTAGAAATATTTGATGATGGTTAAATCCAACTACAATATAAGTAATTTCTTAATCTAATAAAATGAAATGTAAAAATCTTCTTCATATGATGATGTTAATCAATTAATGTAATGAAAATCTGAATCTAGTAAAGAACAACAAAGTATATTGAACCAAATTAGTCCATCTTATATAATTTAGATTTAATAACTCAAATAATATATGTTTGTAAATGTGTCCTCTTTTTAATCCATTATATAGATAGTATTAAAATATGTGTAGGAAAAAGTTTTTAAACATATATGAAACTAACAAGATACTCATTATCAAAATATTTCCTAGTAGGAATTGCTTCTATTTTTTGTTTAGTAATTTATTTTTATTTTGTCTTTGTGACTGCAAAGCAATGTACTGGATTTCGTACCGTTCCGGCCGGAAACCGGTACCAGAACGGGCTTAAAGATTTTGGGTTGGAATTCTGGTCGGTACTGTCAATACCAAAATTTTTGGGACTGTTCCGCAAAAAAAAAATATCCAAGGACCAATTTGCAAAAAAAAAATTCAACCCTAATTTAATCTAACCTACCCCGACTCTCACTCTCTCACCGTCTTCTTCTCTCCTCGCCGACTCTCCCTCTCTCTTCGTCTCTCCCTTCCGCCGTCTGGACTCCCGCGTGTGGCGTCTCCGGCCTGCCTCGCCTCGCCTCTGGCCTTCAACCGTCGTCCACGCCCGAAGACGTCCACCGCACACCGTCTTCGCCTCACCATGACCGCACGCCGCACGCCGTCTTCGCCTCCTCGCGCACACCGTCCGGCCTTCTCGCGTAAACCGTACACAATCTTTTCTCCGTCTTCGTCCTCCTCGCGCTCACCGTCCGGCGTTCTCCACCGCACACCGTCCGGCCTTCTCCTTCGTCCATCGGTGAAGACCGATTGATTTTTGAAATATGTTTAATTTTTCATGACATTTTGAAATTTATGATTGTTTGATTGTGTTGGTTGTTGATTATGGTGGATTTGAGGTGAAAAAATGGTATTATTG
>JANIHZ010000209.1:29244117-29259213 GCA_027478365.1 Erythroxylum rufum | reverse complement strand
GTTTTGAAAGGTTTTTGGTTCAAAGAGCTTAGGAAAGGTATGGGTATAAGTATTCCAGGATCAATTTCATGCATTTGATTCTTTGGGTATTCCAATTCGAACTCTTTTGATTTGGGATTTTTGTCAATGTTGAAGAAAATCAAGAAGAACAAGAGGAGCAAGAGGAGAGGCATTTTTGAGCAAGCCATAATTAAGAAATTCAAGGTGGGTTACATTTTTTTGATTTAGTAATAAGCTATTAATGACTCTTTCAAGAAGTAGAAATAAATGAGTTTCAACTACTTTTAAATGTGCATGTATTGTTCTTTGAGTGTTTTGAAAATGTGCTGCATATTTGTGCATTATAAAACTGATTTTAAAAAGGTATCAAGCCTAAGAAAACAAGTTTTCGAAATATGCCACTATGGGCATTATGTTTTATAAGTTATGAAATACATGTTATGTGGGTTTGTGGTGGTCCCCTAAGTTAAGTCAAGTGCACTCTAACAAAAGGGCTTCTCCCGCCTGCCTACTAGTGGCATGGAGCTCCTTCATGGACTCCCATAAGTTCACGACTATGCAAGATCATTATGTGGAAATGTATAGTACGTTCTGTTTTAGATTCATTCGAACCAATTTGATGTGCCTATGTGTTCGTGATATGTTAAAAATAGTGATGTGCATATGTCATGCATTCATCTGAGTTTTACAATGAAAATGATTATTGCAATGATTTTGCTTGTTATCGATTGTAAAATTGTTACCTACGAGCTTTAAGCTCACCCTCACTTTTCTCCCTATAAGTAAGTGATGAGCAAGAGATTGCGTAGTCATGGGCCAAGGCATCACTCCACTTTTGAAATGTTGTTATATTTTAAGCTAATCTTGTAAACCAAGGCTTTAGTTGAACTTTGAGCAATTTATTGTTCATGTATCTTTTATATTTTGGGATTTCTTTTAAAACATTGATGTATTGAGGGCTTGAAATGCCCACTAAAGCTTTGTAAAACTACGATCTTTTGATACTAATGGTTTATGATTTTGTTTTCACCCATGATTCTCAAGGTTGCATAAGGGAAAATTCATGTATTGACTTCAAGGAAATATCTGGGTTGATCTGGCTGATTTAGGCAAAGTTATCTTCTAGAAAGTTGTAGGTTTTTCTTTCATCTTTCCAATGGTATATAACATGAAATTTTTGGACATCTAAGTCAAAAGTTACGGTCCTTATGAGTAGAGATGCTCTAGAGAGTGTAGAAAGTGATTTAGAACTTTTAGGGGATGTGAGGAAGACCCAGTTGGAGTATTCATATGGTGACCTTCTGCACCTTCTTAGTTTTGCTTCAGTCTTAGTTTGCTTCAATCTTAGTTTTGCTTCAGTCTTAGTTTTGCTTCAGTCTTGGTATTGCTTCAATCTTAGTTTGCATCGTCTTAGTTTGCATCATCTTAGTTTGCATCGTCTTAGTTTGCATCGTCTTAGTTTTGCATCGTCTTAGTTTTGCATCGTCTTAGTTTTCCATCGTCTTAGTTTGCATCGCCTTAGTTTTATATCGTCTTAGTTTTGCATCGTCTTAGTTTGCATTGTCTTAGTTTTGCATCGTCTTAGTTTGCGTCGTCTTAGTTTTGCATCATCTTAGTTTGCATCCTCTTAGTTTGCATCCTCTTAGTTTGTATCGTCCTAGTTTGTATCGTCTTAGTTTTGCATCGTCTTAATTTTACATCGTCTTAGTTTGCATCGTCTTAGTTTGCATCGTCTTAATATCTTCTGTTCCATTTTTGATCTTTTTAAAGGCCGAATCTCATTTGAGTTCTTCATGAAAGTTGTAGGTCTCAAGGTCCTCTTTCAAACCGTCTAAACATAAAATCAATCCGACATCTGTAGCAAAAGTTATGGCATTTGCGTCAAGACATGTACAATATGAGTAAAGACATGAACATATTGGATTTGTTTGATCATAACTTTTTCATCCAACCTCCGTTTGAGGCGATTCTTGAAGCATTGGATTCCTAACACTTTTTTCTACCCTTCCACAAAAATTTATAGCCTTTGGTGCTGAATTTCAAAAGATTGATAAAAAGGAAGTGAGGGTTCATAGGAATGACCCTACAAGGAGACCCGCTTACGTTTTTTGACTCCAGATAGTTGGGCTTGGGGAACGAGGTCCAACATCTTGGGCTTTAGAAAAAGGGTCCCAACGAGTTGACTCGAAATCACAAATCATTCCATTTAGATAACTAAAGAATAAGATATTGTTAAAATACCAAAGAATGTTTAATGATTTTAGATTACTATAATTTTTGGTGGAGATGTAGAACAATGTGTTTTGAATCTGTTGATTCAAATCTTATGTCATTTGGAGGTCAGGAGAAGAAGTTATAGCCCATCAAAGGATGTTCGAACTGTCTCTAGCCATAGAAGTCACGATCGTGCTCCAATGGATTTCTGCACGATCATGTTTTTCCTGGTTTCTTTATTCTACATGATCATGCTTTTCTTCTTCTCTTCCCATACTACAGTTTTTCTTCTTCTTCCTCTCTTTTTCTTCCTTCTTCAGAATGTTGTTGTTCTTCGTTCTTCTTTCATTCCTTTTTCTAAATCCAACCTTTCTAATCTACATTTTCCCTTATTTTTACTTCATTTTCGACTCTCATTCAGCTCTAATCATTCCCAAACAACTCCAGAATCCATGATTAAGACATAACATCCAAAAATAGTACCCATTCATGCATTTTCTTAAAGTTTTCTGCACTTTCCAATTTTTTCTGCATTTTCATTTTTCATTTTTCTACCCTTTAATTTTCTGTACATTCTCCCATTCAACTCAACACATTCACAAATAGATCAAAATCCATGATTAAACACAACCATCAAAACAGAACCTCATTCTCCCATATCATCATTTTCTGTATTCCTTCATTGCCATTTTTCTACATTTTCATTTTCTACATTCTCCTCATTTTCCTTCTCCAACTATCACTTTAATAATTCTTATTCATCTCCAGACATCACCTTACACCTATCCCTTAACTATAAATTCATTTTTTTGTTTATCCTAAAGTTACCAAAATATTCACGTATATGAATAGTGAAGAGAAAAACAGAGCATATATGAATGTCATCTATCATAAATATCTGCACTAATCTCATACACATTTTGATGGATCTTTCAACTCCACAAATCATTTCTAAACTATTTTATAACATATTGGTCATCAAATCTGGAAAATCAACACTTCCATATTTTCATCCTATATTCAATATTTTCATTTAAAATGTCCATTTTTCTCATGTCTATGTAATGTCAATAAATCACCATTTTTGTTTCATAAACCAACAACTCTAAAGGATTAACAAGATACTTACTTGATAAAACTCCAAAATCTCCAAAAACTTAAAAAGCCCTAATTTCTCATGCAACTACGTACATCATTATGGAGGTTGGCAAGTTTCGATTTTCTTGAGGCAAATGAAAGAACAACAAAGTTGGGAGCATAAATGACTAGATAAAAGCAAGGTGTAACTTTGGTGAAGGTTTGATGAAAAACTTTGTGAAAATTAAGAAACTTGAAGAAGAAAGCTACGAAGAAGGTGAAGACAAGAGTACAGTACTTGGTCTTTCAAATGAAATTGTATAGTAAAACTTAAACTAAACAAGTGAAAAACAAGGGACACTTGTCACTTATCCACCTTCTAAGGCTTTAACTAAGTTCTTTTTAAACTAGTCCATTTACTCTCATCTTTTTATTATGATTATCACTAAAATTTTCAATATCAATTCTCACAAATTCTAAAGTCATCTATAAAAATCTTCAATATAACTTAATTCATTTCTATTCCCATTCACCAATTTACTTGCCAATTGGCATTTTTCCTAGTCTAATAATATTCAACATTTTCGGAAATTCTCCAAAAATTCTAATTTAACAAATACACTCCCCGAATCAATTTTTTCATACATAAAAGCCACAATTCTAAATAAAGTCACATTTCAAATATATAAATCAATTATAGCTGGAATGTCAATGAATGCATGTACAATCATTTCATGTGCAAAAATATCTATATTCACGTGCATGTGTATGTCATATTATGCATGAACATGAAATGCATTTTCTAATCTCTCAATAATCTCTCATATTTACTATTCTAGCCTTAACATGGGTAACGGGATGTTACAGTGATGATGATGAGATTAAGGAGATGTTGGAGTATTATGGGAATTGTATGGAGACAATGAATGATACCAATTTGCCTAACATAATTGGTAGTATTACAGAAGATAATTTTGGGAAGTTATTGAAATTTGTTTAAGAAGAATTATGTCCAGGGTACTTGAATTTCTCACAACTATCTTTTTTTGTCAAGTTAATGTATTTAAAGGTTTATAATAAATGGAGTAACAAGTCTTTTGACATGTTAATTGACTTGCTAAATGATGCATTACTTGTTAGATGTAAATTGCCCAAATCTTACTTTGATGCAAATAAATTATTAAGGGACCTTAGATTTGGATATATATCAATACATGCTTGTAAGTATGATTGTGCTATATTTTGGAAGGACTGTAAAGATCTTGAAGAGTGCCCCATTTATGGTACATCAAAGTGGTGAGTGGATGATAGGAGAGGGAAGAAGATATTACAAAAAACTTTGAGATACTTTCCTATTAAACTAGGACTACAAAGACTTTTTATGTCTATAAAAACAACCATAGATATAAGGAGGCATAAAAAGGAGTGCATTGATGATAGTATTATGCATCATTCAGCAGATTCAATGACATGGAAAGACTTTGATGGACAGTTTCCATGGTTTTCACAAGATTGTCATAATGTTTGACTTGGATTAGCCTCAAATAGATTTAATCCTTTTGGTAATATGAGTTCTTCTTATAGCATATGGTCAATAATATTAGTGCCATACAATTTACCTCCATGAAAGTGTATGAAGGAACCTTTTATATTATTGTCTTTGCTTATTCCAGGATCTACTGCTCCTGGTAAGGATATCTATGTATACATGTAACCATTAATTGATGACTTGACAATCTATGGGATGTTGGATTAGAAACTTTCGATTTTTTTCAAGGTAAAACATTTATAATGCATGCAACTGTTTTGTGGACTATAAATGATTTTGCAGCTTATGGGAATTTGTCTAGATAGAGCACTAAAGGGTATATGGCCTGTCCTGTTTGTAACTATCAAACTTATTCAATGAGGCTACGAAGTAAAATATGTTATAAAGGACATCGTCGTTGCTTGGAACCTGGGCATAGATGGAAAAGAAGTAAATTGTTTAATGGAAAAGTAGAATTGGGTGAAGCTCCTTTGCAATTGTCTAGTGATAATGTTATTATGCAGCTATCGCACTTAGGTGAAATCACACCAGACAAACACCCAAGTAATAGAAAGTGAAAGCAAAATGTTGTTGAGCTTAATTGGAATAAAAAAAGCATATTTTTCAATTTTCCGTATTGGAAGGAATTGTTATTAAGGCATAATCTTGATGTGATGCATATTGAAAAAAATTGTGAGAATATTTTAGGAAATGTTATGGGAATTGAAGGAAAATTGAAAGACAATTAAGGTTAGATTTGACTTAGAAGACATGATATAAGAAAAGATTTGTATTTGAAAATAAGAGAAGATGGGTATTCCACCTGCTTGTTATTCCATGTCAAAAAAGGGGAAGCAAGCTTTTTTTCAATTTCTTAAATTAGTCAAGTTTCCTAATGGGTATTATCTAATATAGCCTGTTGTGTTAATGTCAATGAGGGAAAAGTATCGGGGTCGAAAAGAAATAATCGTCAGGCACTTCTGCAACTATGACTTATTGTTGGAATACGTGGATGTTTGTTAAAGGATGTGTCCATAACTTTGAGTCAATTAGGTGAGTGCTTTAAACAATTATGTTGTAAGACACTTAAACTTGAAGAGTTTGACAAAATGGAAAAAGACATAGCTTTGATTCTATGTAAGCTTAAACTAGTATTGCCCCTATTGTTTTTTGATGTTATAGTTCATTTGGAAATTCACTTACCATATGAAGCAAAACTTTGTGGACTGGTTCACTTCAATGGATGTACCCTATTGAAAGGTAATTTATATTAACTTCAACTTTTTTTTATAAACTTATTAGTTAGTAATAATTGTTAATGTTTTATATTTTGTTTAGGTTTTTATGCTCTCTTAAATGTTATGTACATAACAAAGCTCGACCTGAACGGTCTATTCTAGAGGCTTATATAGTGAATGAATGATTGACATTTTGTTCCATGTACTTAAATGACTTAGAGACAAGATTTAATATAATATAACGTAACTTTGATTTTGATCAAGATGGTGGCTTGTTAGTTTTCTTATAAAAAGTTAGGTCACTTGGTGTCAAAAAATATGTCGAGTTAACTAAAGACGAGTTCGAAATTACCCATTGGTATATTTTGAACAATTGCAAGGAAGTCAACATATATATGGAGTATATATATTACTTTTGAATCAAAATTTCATATTTCAATGTTATCATTCAATCTATATTTCCTAATCTTAATTTATTTTTTAAATAGAGAGCACAAAGAGTCAATTTGAAGCAAAGGGATTGTTAATGTTGAACAAAGATATAAGCTTAAGTTCATATCATGGTTTAGTACTTAAGTAAGTTATATATTAATGGAATATTATGAACTTAAGAAAATTTGTAAGTCAGATGAACATCTAATTTCATTTTTTTCGTACAGATGATACAGTTACATAACTGCAACATGCAAGAGGCAACAACTGTATTATATTTTTCGACATGTGGGCCTCATATGTATGGGAAAAATATACAAGTTGCATTGTTAATAGGGTTAGATTTCACATAAAAGATCAAGAAAGTTGACTTAAAAGCCAAAATTGTTAATAGGGTTAGATTTCACATAAAAGATCAAGAAGTTGACTTAAAAGCCAAAATGGTGTCATCTCTGAAATAATAAAGTTGCATTACATCAAGGATAAAAATTTTGTTCTATTTAAGTGCAAATGGTTTAATCTTGTTGACATGAAGGTGAATGGGAATATTACTAGCATCAATGTTAGCAAGACATGGTATGATAATGACCCTTTTATCCTTGTAATTTAAGTGAAGCAAGTTTTCTACTTTAACGATACTGTATGAGGCAAAAATTGGAAGGTCGTTCAAAAGTTTCAATATTGAAATCTCTTTCATTTTTGTGAAAGGAATAATGGTCTAATGAGTGAGAATGGTGATGAAGTATATCAAGAGATTGAATCAGAGTTGAATAATGAAGCCATTCGAATAGAAGATGTAGATATATCATCATTCCATAGGAGAGATGTTGATCCCAATAAAGTACAAGTGGATGAACTACAAGCAGATGAAGTACAAGCCAATCTTATCGTAGAAAGAGATGAAGAATATATTGAGGATGAATGTTATGACAATGATGATCCTTTGGCCAAATATAATAGTAATGAATAGTCGAATCATAATGTAATTAATGATGACGATTTTCAAGATGTTGATCATGATGATTGAAGGTAAAAGAAATTGTTGTTTATATAGGATTGTTGTTTATATTGATTGAAAACTGACAAGTCGCCATTTTATTTAGTTTATCATTAACCATTTTGTAAAAGCAATGTATTTTATTACGCTTCATTTTGTAAAAGTTATGTATTTCATTATACTTGATTTTGTATTTCATTATACTTCATTTCTAGAAGTAATGTATTTTATTAGGCTTCCTTTCGTATTTCATTATGCTTCATTTTATAAAAATAATGTAATTTATTATGCTTCTTTCTTGATTCATTATGCTTCATTTTGTAAAAGTAATGTATTTTATTATACTTCATTTTGTAAAAGTAATGTATTTTATTATGCGTCAGTTTGTAAAAGATGTGAATTTCATTATGCTTAATTCATTTATCTTTCAAATGCTGTGAATTATGTATAACTTTTTTCATAAGTTAAGATCGAATCACTTCTTATTACTATGTTAATTGAAGCAAAAGTGCCTCCTTTGTATGAAATGCAGATCACTAAATAATTGAAAGCTTACTTCCTTATTAACTTTCACTCTATAAGCATGTATTAGAATTTTTAAATAGTTGGTAACAATAGTACTAATACATATAACAAAGTCCTTGTTGAAAAAAACTACAACCATATTAATGTTAATTTTTGAAATATGATTCAAATTTTCCTTATATTTTTAGGTGTTATTTATAGATATAGAAAAGTCAACAATTGTAAAGCTGTGAAGTTATAAATTATTTCTTTTAACAAGTAATCTACTAAAATGAACGTATCATGCTAAAAATCTTTGTAATGTGATTCAAACTGTGGGGCCAAAGATCTAATCATCTCCTTTTTTTAAAAAATGGATAATATATTTCTATAGTAGAAACTAATACAAAATAGTTACAACTTCATGGCCTAAAAGCCTTTAGTGGTCGTTACAAAAGATTAGTATAATAAGAAACAAGTAATAAGAACAAAGAGCAATTTACAGAAAAAAAATGCTTAAAGTTGCCATTAGTTCCAATCATCTTTGATCATGAGTTGTTAATGTTTTGTCAAATGCTCAGAAATGATTTACGGAAAAAATTTTACAAGTTCTTTATGTTGTCATTCTAATTAGTTTTATTTTATATTAGAAAATCATTCAAAAATAATTTAATATTATTTTATATTAAAAAATCATTATAGATATTCAATGTAATGGCACCCGGATGAAACAAGGAAAAGAAGGTGGCAACTAGTGAAGATGTTCCACAACAACCAGACCAATCTGACCCTATCTAACAACAACAACAAACTTCATCCACCAATGAAGCCAGTCAAGAACAAGCTCTATCTACCTCAACTAGGGCTAAGGGATCTTCAGGTTTGTGAATCTTTACCACCTATAATTACACTTTTCCTCAAATATATCTTTACATGTTTAATGTGTTTTTTGTTGTAATTATTTTTTTCACATTCCAATATTGGCGTCAAAAAAAGACATAGAGATATCACTAAAGGTTTTGAGTTGCAATACATGAATGTTGTAATAAATAACAAGTTGTCTGTTCATATTGACACCTCGCAAGATCATCCTGTTGACAAGATCCAATCAGCAAAATATTGTAGTGAGTTAGGGGTCGTTGTCAAGACTGAATTGCCTTACCTTTAACATGTCAAGCAATTGAAAGAAGAAAGCTTGCTACAAAATGCTCTAGACAAAGTTTTGGAAATTTCTCAATTTATTTAATTATATGCAATTTTTTACTTATTTAAAGATTGATTTCACTTTTACTAGTTGTTCACAGATGAAGCACAATGTTGTCGATGTCAAGAAGCCTAAATTGTCACAATCTGTGAGTTCATTGTTGAAACAAAGGGATAAGGATCATCATTATCAACTATATAAATACTACAAATCTTTTCCTTTAGAAGAGGAGAAAAGGAGACATGTTCCTGAGCGGGTGACTCCAAAAAATTGGATCTAAATGTGTGATTATTGGTGGTCTACCAACGTTAAGTTTTTTCTTCTTTCTCTTCACATTTGCTTCAATTCTTGTTTCACAATTTAATAACAATTTCTTATCTTTATTTATAAAAAGTGTGAGAAAGCTAAGGTTAATAGAGGAAAAATAAAACTCCTCACATCTAAAGCTCCAAATCATTTGTGGTTATACGAGATGAATTTGTAAGTTCTTTATTTAGAAGTTATAATTGTATCAATAAATACAATAGTATTTATTGTGTTTCAATCCTTTTTTTTTTTGTCATAAAACAGAATCAGAAGGAGCTACATAGAGAAGAATGTGATAGGATGACACTTTACAAACTCACACATTATAAGGAAGGAAAGGGCTAGACCTCTGAAGAAGCGCATAATACTTATGTAAGCATATATTTATTTATTTATTATTCAATTTTATACTTATTTATATAGTACAAACTAATAATATTTTAAATTTTAGAATAAGATGTAGGAGTTGTTGCAAAGATCATTGTTTGACAAAAATAAGCCAAACATAGATGAGGTTTGTAATAATGTCTTTGATATAAGATCAGGGTACATCAAGGTCTTGGGCATAACCCTAAGCCAATTGGTTCATCATCATTACGACCAGCATATGTAACGACCCTTGAAGACGAGAACCAGTGGCTTAAGACTCAGTTACAATATAATGAAGAAAAAAAGCTCATCCCTACGCCAAAAATGCTCAACACTCATTATCCATGAACATGCAGCGAACTTAGTGCTACTAATTCCATCTCAACTACTTATAATGAGATTCATGTTTTACATTTTATTGGATAATTCCCTGCCATTGTAATTATTAGAATTTCGCTGGACGACTACACAATGTGAGCAAGAGCGAGAACATTGCTGAGCGTCCTCAACTTTGTAGCTCATCGGTGTTTTGACCCCTCCTCCATAGCTGCTACTTCTTCCCCTCCGTCTCCATATCACCTACCCCTCTCCCAACTCCTTGAGCCTTCTCCTAGAAAGTCCCCTTCGTCTCCATCATTGGCCTTCGTTAACCCTATTTTCGCAATCTATGTCCTTAGCAAATCCCCTTTGTCTTCTCTGGCGAACCCAGATTCACAGAACACTAACCCCAACGTTCCACTCCTCGTCCCTGTTCAGGTAGCTGAAGGTGAGAAACCACAGAGTTAGTCGACTCTTGCCCTGTCCGACCCAAAGGATCCCCAACCTTGTGGACCTTCTGTTGGCCCTCGACCAAGAATATAGAAATCGGTTGTTTTCGAATCAGTGGAGGATCCTTCCACTGTCAAGGAGCTGGCCTTCTATCCCCTTGAGATTAAGGATGATCAGATACTGGTTATCCCGCCTTCTGAGTTAGCATTGAAAGGAGCTACTAAATTTTGACATTCTCTAATCGGTTTGTTCATTAGTAAGCACCCTGCTTTTCCAGTTATGCATTGAGCACTCTCCAAAGCATGGTTAACATATTGGTTGTTTGAGATTCTGGTGACTAGTGTGAACAAATTTTTATTTAAGTTTGATTCTAAATGTGGTATGAATGCAATGCTAGAGAAGGGCCCTTGGCATATCCAAGGGAAGCCATTGTTCTTACGCAAATGGAGGTTGAACGCAGGAGAACAAGAGGATATTAAGTATGCACCAGTCTGGATACGGTTTCATAATATTCCCTACAAATATTGGACTATTGAGGTATTGAGTAGGATCACTAATGTAGTTGGAAAGCCCCTGCTCATGGACTCCCATACAGCCCACATGTCACGGATCTTCTATGCTTGAATGTGTGTTAAATTGGAATTGGAGAGGAGCTGGTCTTCGTCCTTACAATTGGCAACCTATAATGAAGAGGGCCAAGTGACCTTTAGGGAGATTGATATCGAATATGAATGGAAACCAGATAAAGCTCCACAGAAGAGAGCTTGGATACCGACTGGTCGTTTGTTCGAGACTGGTACTTAGGAATTGGACAAAGAGAATTCCTCCATTGATATTTGTAACCCACAGCAAAAGCAGGGAGATCAGGAGACAACACTAGCAGCAGAACAAGAACAAGTGGCTCCTTAGGAGACCAACCTAGCAGTAACTCCAACTGAGCAGAACATAGACATTGCCTTGCCTCCAACTCTGGATGATTCTAATTGACATCGCGAAGGTGCTGATTGTCCTGGTGTAAGTCAAGCAGGTATTTCCAATGCCTCTCCTTTATCTGATGTGATTCCCATTAATAATTCAACTAAGCTTCAGAATCAAGGTGTTTTGGAAGGGGCAGAAGGGGTTTCTACAATTCGGAAAAGCAGAAAACCTACGAAAAAACAATAGTTGTTCGTTTTGTCTTTTGTTTAGTTTTATAGATTTAGATTTTTGGAATATACGTGGTCTCAATAACAGAAAAAAAAGGTTAGTTATCAGGTCTTATATTAGAATGTGGTCGGTGTCTTTTGTGTGTTTGATAGAGTCTAGGATCAAATCTCAGTTTTTTTTGAACAATATTTGCTCTTCTTTATTTCCTCACTAGAATTTCTATAGTAATCTTGATCAAGCTCCGTATGCCATATTAGTGGTCGCTTGGAACCCAGATTCTTTCTTGTGTGTCCCTATTCTTTCTACTGATCAGATGATTCTTTTGGAGGTGACCCCTATAAATTGTGCTAATGCTTTCATTGTGTCTTGCATTTATGGGGCAAATAATGCCAATCATAGGAATACCCTCTAGTCAACCCTCTCCAATACCAAATCCTCGGTTGGCAATCGACCTTGGCTTATAGTTGGTGACTTTAATGCCATGTTGTTTGCTCATGAAGCTGAACCTCTTAGTTCAGTGGCTCTTAATGGGATGAGAGACTTTAGGAAGTGTGTTGAGGAGTGTGAAGTGTTCAACCTCAACTCTAGTGGCCCGAATTTTACATGGTCTAATAAGTAATCTGGCGAATCTCTCATAGTTAGGAAATTAGATAGAGCACTTATCAACTCGGAATGGAGTTCCCGGTTTCCTAGAACCTTTAGTGAATTCTTTAACCCTAATATTTCAAATCATTCTCCTGTGGTGATAAGTTCCTTACTAGTCCTTAAGAAGAGACCCTCTCCTTTTAGGTTTTCTAATTTCTTGGTCTCTCAGCGCAATTTCCTCCAGATAGTGGAAGAGGCTTGGAACTCCCATATCCGAGGGACGCCCATGTTTTGTGTCGTGTCGAAGCTCAAACTGGTTAAAAAAGCACTCAAATCTCTCAACTCTAATCAAATTGGTGATATAAATGCTCGAGTTGTGACTTGCCAAGCTACCTTCAATACCATCCAAGATCAAATTAAAGTCTTACCTAATAGGCCTCATCTAGTTGCTGAGGAACATAAGGCTTTGACAAATTTGTTTTAGGCTTTAAATGACCAAGAATCTTTTTACAAACAAGCTTCTCGTGTCAAGTGGCTTTGAGAGGGGGATAGGAACACCAAATTCTTCCATAACTCTGTCTTGTCGAATAGGAACAGAAACAATATCCACTCCTTGTTGGGTAGCAATGGCCATAGAATTATTGACCTCAAAGAAATTCTTTCAAGAGTTGATTGGTACTAAGAAAGACCTAGCTTCTTCTACTGAGTATGTGTCCACTCTTTTTCCTCACCTGACTCCTGAGCACCTTAGCCTTAACCTAGTAGCAGAAGTTACTTCTCAGGAGAATATGGAAGTCTTCTTTTCTTTCATTTTGAATAAGGCCCCGGGCTCGGATGGCTTTAATGGCCTTTTCTTTAAACACACTTGGCACATTATTGGGAATGATATCACTAGGGCAATCCAAGACTTTTTTAAACACGGGAGGCTCCTCAAAGAGCTTAATTCAACGTTTATATCCCTTATCCCTAACACCAATCAGCCATCTACAGTGTTGGATTATATACCTATATCTTGTTGTAACATGATTTATAAGGTGATCACAAAAATCATATCCAACAGACTTCGGCCGATCCTTCCCTTCCTCATCAGCCCGAACCAGAATGCTTTCATAAAAAGTCACCGTATAGGGGACAACATCCTTCAAGCTCAGGAAATCTGTAAGAACTACCATCGCTCTAATAAGCATAAGAGAAGTGCTTTCAAAATTGATTTGGCCAAAGCTTATGATTCCATTCAATGGGACTTCCTCCTCAATGTGTTGCTAGCTATAGGATTCACTCCTATGTTTATTAGGTGGATTGAAGAGTGTGTAATCTCGCCCTCCTATTCTATCTTGATCAATGGGTCACCTACTAAATTTTTCTGTGGGAAATCCGGTTTAAGATAGGGTGACCCACTTTCTCCATACCTGTTTATCATCTGTATGGAAGTGCTTTATAGGACTCTTAATGATACAATAGCAGCCACTCCTAACTTTTAGTTCCATTAGAGATGTAAAGCACTTAAACTGTCCCATCTTTTGTTTGCTGATGATCTATTACTGTTTTGTCAAGCTAATCTTATCTTGGTGAATACCTTGCTTACCTGCTTGCGCACTTTCTCCTCCTTCTCTGAGTTGGAAATGAATCATAGTATAAGCCAATTCTTTTTATCTCCTGATGTGGATCCTTTGGCCTTTCATTTGGAAACCATTTCGGGGCTTAAAAGGGGTACTCTTCTTATTAGATATCTCGGTGCGCCTCTCTTAACGGGTAGATTAACTAGGTGAGATTGTATTCCACTGTTGAATAAAATTGATGCCAGAGTTAATAAGTGGACCCAAAAAGCCTTATCCTATGCTGGTCGAGTTCAATTAGTAATTTCTATCTTGTCCATTTTTCAGGTCTACTGGCTAGCCACTTCCTGCTTCCTCTCTCGGCCATTAAAGAAATTGAGTCTAAACTTAGGAACTTCTTGTGGTCTGGTAAGGTTGAGTCTAACTATCATTCAAAGGTTAAGTGGAATGATCTTTGTCGCCCTAGATTTGAGGGTGGGCAGGGGCTTAAACATTTGCCTACTTGGAACAACGTCTTACTAGGAAAATGGATCTAGATTTTGTTCAATGATAAAGAAGCATTGTGGGTTAAGTGGGTTCACTCTATTATTCTTAGAAGGTCAACTTTCTGGAGTGCCCAACCCACTATTAATAGTTATTGGAGTTGGAAGAAACTTATTCAAGTTAGAAATATTATTGGCAATCATTTCAGATTTATAATAGCCAATGGATTTTTTACTCTCTTATGGCAGGACCCTTGGCACCCAAGTGGTATCCTCAAGGATTTCAACATCTAGAGCTATCAATGGGTCAAAACTTCCAATGACTGCAAAAGTAGCTGACATTATCAGAGACAATATGTGGTGTTAGCAAGGTGCCACAATTGAGACCATTCGTACACTCGATCCTTTACCATACCAGCCGGATGGGTCCGAGTCGGATTAACTAGAATGGACTGCAAGCTCTACAAGAACTTACACTAATACTTCAGCTTATACCTTGTTGAGACCATCTCTTCCAAAAGTACCTTGGCACAAAGGGGCCAACCCAAGGTATGCCTTTATCTTGTGGCTAGCGGTCTTTAATAAGCTCCAGACAAGGGATCAACTCCTTTATTGTAGCACCCCACTCCCGCAATGACCCGAACCCGATATCATTGGGGATATCCGAGTCCTTGTCCCGCGAGGGTGGCG
>JANIHZ010000209.1:29230387-29240578 GCA_027478365.1 Erythroxylum rufum | reverse complement strand
GAATTTAAATAACTCTAAAATTTTGAATTACTTTTCAATATGCCCTCTTAATTCAAAATTTCAATGATGGAGTACTTCTCTCTTAATATAATGCACTTCTCATCACCGTCTTCAAATTTGTTAATGTACATTATCATTAACTTATAGATATTGGAGCACATCTCTCCATGGTATACATCTCACCAACAAATCTAAAAAAGAGTTTCTTCTTTAGCCACTTCAACCAAATTTGCATATTCTTTTTTTTAAAATCTACAAATCTTTTGCAGATGACCAAATCTTTTGCAGTTATAGCATTAAGACTTTCCTTTGTGCCAACAATATTCCTCTCCATGACCAGGCTTCTTGCATTGGTTATGCTGAGAAATTTTTCCTTTTCCCTTGCAACTTTAGCTAAATAAGTTCCTTCAATTATCTGTTCAATTCTCTCTTTTCTCATAGCTCTTCTTTGCTCCTGAGCCTGCAAAGCATTAATCAATTCTGTTAAAGTTACTTGACTTATATCTCTTTAATCTTCAAGAGATGAAATTTTAGACTCAATTCTTTTAGGCAAACTTATTAGCATTTTCTCTACAATATTGCTATCAAGTAAATCTTCTCCCAACAGTCGAATTTTGTCCACCACATTTATCAGCCGATCAGAATATTCTTGTATGGTCTCCATTTCCTTCATGCTCAAAGTTCCAAAATCTCTTTTGAGATTTAAGATTTGCATCCTTCTTGTTCTTTCATTGCCTTGATATAATTCTTTCAGCATATCCCAAGCTTCCTTATTAGTTGTTTCACAAGTCATTATTCTTGTGAAAATTACTTCTGACATAGCAGAATGAATTATAGATAAAGCTTTTGGAGCTTTTGCTTCTTCTTCTTCTTCATGAGCCCTTATCTAATTGAGTGTTAGATTATTTCCCAGAGGTGGTAATTCTTTTTCATTTTTTACCCATTTCCACAAGCTAAGACCTTTTTAATGAGCTTTCATCTTAACAACCCATACTAGATAATTTTCACCATTGAAACTTGGGGGTGAGATAATTATTGAATTGTTGGCAGCCATGGGAACTTTATTTTTGTATTTTCTCACTCAATCTCACAGTCCCTCAAGGATCTAAAGCTCTGATACCATGATCGAAGTTTGGAACAGTAAAAAAATATAGAAAAATAGTAAAATAGAATAGAAAAGAAATATACTAAATTTGCTTGTTTTATTAACATACATCAAGACGAAAAATAACTAGACTATAAATAGGCTTTACACCACAACAAATCATCTAAAAAGGTGTAGAAAAATAATAGATATAATTTAAACTAACAAATTGAAAATAAAGGAGCAGATTTTAAAATTTATTCAACAACTAAAAAATAATAACAAACTTTGAATCACTCTTTCCAACAGTCGTGAGGAGATGCCAACCTACTGTTGACTTATGACATATTCTTTATCCCATATTGAAGAATTACAAGGTGAAAGGAGTTTTCTTAAGTTATAAAAGGAAGACTCCTTTACCTATTTTAAGTATCCCATTTTGGAGTATCTCCTTTTGTAGTATTTCTAGAAAATTGTGAAATACAAATTTAGTAGTTCCGAGGAAGTAGGCATAATTAGCTAAACCTTGTTAAATTTTAGTTTTCTTTATTTGTCTATTTAATGGCTATTGTCGGGTATAGTTGTAGTGAATTATTGTGCTATTAAATTATATGTCTTTAAGTGGACTCGTCTGTGAACCTCCAATCTTTCTTGGGAATTTACCTGGTATGATTTTTTAATACAATCATTCACACTCTATTCACCTAGGCAATAGTGGTCAAGGTGAATTTGTCACTATCAGTGAAAATTAACCCTGAGTTCCATAACAATTGGTATGAGAGCCAAGGTTTTTTTCTTAGTATGCTCTGTGGTTACAGCGTGGTCTGATCTTCCACATTAGAAAAGATTTTTACTTAGGTTTTTGGCATTCCGCATCGACAGCTATTGAATAAAAATTGTAGCAGAGATGACAAAAATCAAAGATACGACTGCACCAACCACATTGACAGCTTCTACCTCGTCTATTCTAGCAAGGACTACTGTGACAAATGTAAGATTTTTGGCGGAGATTTTTGATGGTAAGAGTCATTTCGGCATGTGGCAAAGTGAAGTTCAAGACGCTCTTTTTCAGCAAGTCTTAACATCGCCATTGAAGAAAAGAAACCAGATGATGTTGAGGAGAAAGATTGGAAGACTATAAATTGTTTGGCATGTGGTACAATTCGATCGTGTCTTTCTAGAGAGAAAAAGTGTGATTTCTCGAAAAAAACTTCTGCATCTAAATTATGGACCATGTTGGAAGAGAAATTCCTAAAGAAAAGCAGCCAGAATAAGCTTCATATGAAGAAGAGACTGTTTTGTTTCTCTTATATTCCAGGTACCACTATAAATGATCACATCACCAGTTTTAATCAATTAATTACTGATTTAATGAATTTGGATGTGACATTTGAAGATGAAGATCTAGCTTTGATGTTGTTGGGATCCCTTCCTGAGGAGTTTGAGTTTCTTGAAACCACTTTACTTCATGGGAAGGTTGATGTGTCTCTTAGCGAAGTTATAGCTGCTTTATACGGTCATGAATTTAGAAGGAAGACAAAGGAAGAACGTACAAGTGGAGCAGCAGAAGCTTTGGTAGTCAGAGGTCGTTCGCAGAGCCAGATTAAAGGAAAGAAAGGGAGATTGAAGTTGAGGCTCAAATTGAGCAAAGATGAGTGTGCCTTTTGTCAGGAAAAAGGGCACTGAAAAAAGGATTGTCCAAAGTTGAAGAATAAAAACAGCCCTGATAAGGGAAAGGCTGTTGCAAATTCGAATATTGCTAAGTGTGAAGATGAAGACTCGGATCTTTCATTGGTTGTTACATCCTCAGTAAGCCCTTCTAGTCCATGGCTGCTCGATTCAGGCTGTAGTCATCATATGTGTCCCAATCAGAATTGGTTATCTGATTTTAGAGAGTTAGAAGCTAGAGTTGTTTATACAGCAAATGACAATCCCTACACAACAAATAGGATTGGTTCAATTTGCTTAAGGAATCACGATGGAACAACCAGGACTCTAACAGATGTCAGGTACATGCCAAGTTTGATAAAGAATCTCATTTCTATAGGAGTCCTAGAATCAAAGGGCTACATTATAAATGCAACAAATGTAGTAATGAAAGTCATCTCTGGTGCACTTGTGGTAATGAAAGGAATTCGAAGAAACAACAACCTGTATTATTACCAGGGTAATACAGTTATTGGAACAATAGTAGTAGCTTTTAATAATGACCATGAGCTAGAAGCAACTAGGTTGTGGCATATGCAAGTGAAAAATCCTTGAAGATATTAGTAAATTAAGAATTGTTGAAAGGAGTTCAGGCCTGCAAATTAGACTTTTGTGAACATTGTATCAAAGGGAAACAAATAAGAGTGAAATTCAGCACTACAATCCATGATACGAAGGGTAGCTTGGATTATGTTCACTATGATGTGTGGGGACCTTCCAAAACAACTTCTTTGGGAGGAAAACACTATTATGTGACCTTTGTTGATGATTTTTCTTGAAGAATATGGGTGTATACTATAAAGAATAAGGATGAAGTGCTGAGAGTTTTCCTTAAATGGAAGAAGATGGTGGAAACTCAAACAGGCAGAAGGATCAAGCGTCTCCATACAGATAATTGTGGCGAGTACAGGAGTGATTCATTTTTAAAAGTCTGCGAAGATTAAGGTATTGTCAGATACTTCATAGTCAAGAATACACCACAACAAAATGGGGTGGCAGAACGTATGAACCGAACATTACTAGAGAAAGTTTGGTGTATGCTGTCTAATGCTAGGTTGGGTAGAGAATTTTGGGCTAAGGCTGTTACATACGCTTGTCATCTCATCAATCGCCTTCCATCAACTGCTATTGGTGGTAAAACACCATTGGAAAAATGGTTTGGAAAACCTGTTACAGATTATGATTCCTTACATGTGTTTAGTTCCACTGCATATTATCATGTTAAGGAGTCAAAGTTAGATCCACGTGCAAAGAAAGCAATTTTCATGGGGATCACTTCTGGTGTGAAAGGATATCATCTTTGGTGCGCAGAGTCAAAGAAAATAATTTTCAGCAGGGACATTACCTTTGACGAATCTACCATGTTAAGAAAGGTGAAGAATTGTTACCCCAACAAATGATGAAGCAGATGTAGAAACTCCTATGGTAGAAGAAGAGCCAAATGAAGAAGAGGTTCCAACCCAAGAACCTCCACCGCAACAATTACCAATTGCATTGAGAAAGCCAAAAAGAAATATTCAAGTACCTGCTCGTTATGTCAATATGGTGGTTTATGCATCTCCAATTGAAATTGATGACATTCGTACCACTTATAAGGAAACAGTCCAAAGTTCAGAAGAAGATAAATGGAGGATAGCCATGAATGAAGAATACATTCCCTCCATAAGAATCAGACGTGGAAGCTAGCTAGTCTCCCAAAGGGAAAGAAGGCAATTTGATGCAAATGGCTATATGCAAAGAAAGTTGGATTTCCTGACAAGGATGATGTTCGCTAAAAAAACAAGGCTAGTGGCTAAAGGCTATACTCAGATAGAGGGAATTGATTATAATGAAGTTTTCTCCCCAGTTGTAAAACATTCCTCCATTCGAATTTTGTTGGCTTTAGTAGCACAATTTGACATGGAACTAGTTCAATTGGATGTAAAAACTGCGTTTTTACATGGAGACTTAGAAGAGGAAATCTATATGACTCAGCCTGAAGGTTTTAAAGTTGCTGGAAAAGAGAATATGGTGTGCAAGCTTGAAAAATCGTTGTACGGATTGAAGCAATCTCCAAGGCAGTGGTACAAGCGATTTGACAAGTTTATGATGGGGCAAAAGTACACAAGAAGCAAATATGATCACTGTGTGTATTTTCGCAAGCTATAAGATAGATCCTACATTTATCTTCTCTTATATGTTGATGATATGTTGATAACTTCAAAGAATTAAAGAGAAATTGAGAGATTGAAGATTCATTTGAATCAGGAGTTTGAAATAAAGGATCTTGGTGAAGCCAAGAAAATTCTTGGCATGGAGATAAGTAGAGACAGAAGGTTGGGGAGACTATGTTTGACTCAAAAGTAATATTTGAAAAAGTTACTGCAATGTTATGGCATGAATGAGAAGTCAAAACCTGTTAGTACTCCGCTCGCCCCTCATATAAAGCTCAGTGCATCCCTATCTCCAAAGAAAGATGCAGAACGAGAGTACATGGCTAAAGTACCATATGCAAATATGGTTGGTAGCTTGATGTATGCTATGGTGTATACAAGGCCCGACATTTCGCAGCAGTTGAGTTTGTGAGCAGGTATATGAATGATCCTGGAAAGGAACATTGACAAGCTGTGAAATAGATTTTATGGTACATTTTGAACACCGTATATGTTGGTTTGGTATTTCATCGGGATAAGCAAGACGGTCAATGTGTAGTTGGATATTGTGATTCTGACTATGCCAGTGATTTAGATAAATGTCGATCAACTACTAGCTATGTATTTACTCTTGCAAAGGCATCAGTTAGTTGGAGGTCTACCTTACAGTCAACAGTTGCTTTGTCGACTATAGAGACAGAGTATATGGCAATTACAGAGGTTGTGAAGAAGGCAATTTGGCTTCAAGGATTGCTTGATTAATTGGAAATTGGACAGAAACATGTCAAAGTACATTGTGATAGTCAAAGTGCCATTCATTTAGCAAAGAACCAAGTTTATCGTGCAAAGATGAAGCACATTGATGTTCGTTATTACTTTATACGAGAGGTTCTGGAAGAAGGTGGAGTAGTAATCCAGAAGATTAAGACCACTGAGAATTCTGCTGATATGTTGACAAAGGTGGTGATTGCAGTCAATTTTCAACATTGTTTGGACTTGATTAATATTGCTAAAAATTGAAGATGGGCGTTGTAAAGCGCATTTGAAGATACTACTAAAAATGAGTTTTGTGAAAGATTTGAAAATGCGAAATATGTCAAGGTGGAGAATTGTTGACTTATGACATATTCTTTATCCCATATTGAAGAATTACAAGGTGAAAGGAGTTTTCTTAAGTTATAAATAAAAGTAAGAGTCCTTCACCTATCTTGAGTCATTCACCTATCTTAAGTATCCGATTTTGTAGTATCTCCTTTTGTAGTATTTCCAAAAAAATAGTGAAATACAAATTTAGTAGTGTCCGAGAAAGTAGGCATAATTAGCTGAATCTCGTTAAATTCTGGTATTTTTTATTTATCTATTTAATGACTATTGTCGGGTATAATTGTAGTGAATTATTATGCTATTAAATTACATATTTAAGAAAATTCTGTCTACGGGATTAGTATTTAAGTGGATTCGTCTGCGACTATCCAATTTTTCCTAAGAATTTACCTAGTGTGATTTGCCTACTCTATATACCTAGGTAATAATGATCAAGGTATATTCGTCACTATCAGTGAAAATTAACCCGAAGTTCAGAACACCTACGTATGTACAGAGAGTCTAGATCCTCTGTCCAGTTTTATGGTGTCTTATTGTGTCTAGTGAATTTCAGCCATTTATTTATGTGGGGTCCACGTTTATTTATGTGGGACTATACGAGACCCGCATAAATGAATGACTGAGATTCACTGGACACAATAAGACACCATAAAAACTGGAGAGAAGATTTTGGGTGATGTACAGAACGTGTAAGTTTATAGCAGGATGTAGTACTACAACAGTACAACTTTTATTCTTCTTCTTCTTCTAAATCCTCTCTCTTTCCTTACCTCTGTCCGGAAATTCATAACAAAAATCCTCCATTGCTGCAAGTTAAACATACCTGTACGTTGTCCGCGTGGCATCACCGCCTCCATAGAAGGTTGCATAAGTACTAATCCAGCCCCCACTCCTATATGCATTTAGTACAGGATAAATATAAGATTGCATTTTTTTTAAATTTTCGCTGCGTAAAACCCACCCCCAACATCTCAAGAAAAGCATTTTACCACGATAGTCGACGGGGAAAGGAAGTAGAAAATATAATGTGAAACATGATCGGTCATTCATCCTTTTTTTTTTAAAATAAAAAAAATGGCTACTTTCTCAATGGTTTTGATGGTAGCAAACAAATCCATTATTTATATATAAAAGAAAAAGATGAATACTCTCCAGGTCATGAATTCATATGGGATGGCATTGCATGTCTAATTGCTGGAAATGTGCATATAAAGAACAACACGAAGAAAACGAGAAAGAGACCACAAAATCTTTCTTGTTCTGGAGATGTGTAATGAAACACCCAGCAAAACAAAAGGCCTTAATTTATGTCATATTTATCAGGAGTAGGACCAGTCTCCTTTCAGAAACGAAAACGAGTAGAGTTATTGGATCTCGTTCTAATTAATTCTTTTCTTTCTTTGTTGCAGTCTTAACAACAAAGAATCAGAAAGCTAAAAACACACAAACTTGGAGGAAGTAGATTTCATTTTAATTAAGTATTTTATATGTTAAATGAATCAAAACGAACAGGTGGCCTATTCATTGCTGAATCTCGGCGACAGTCTACCCATCTTCTTCTCTAACTCTTACTACATTTTAAGTTTTAACCAAGTTACGTCGAAAGGAGTACTAGGTTCTATGTTGCGTGGGGACTCGGTCCCGCTCTTAACTCTTTCCCTTTCATTTTTTGAGTTCTCCAACTTGCAAGAAAAGGACTCTCCAGGAAGCTCCCCAACTTGTGAAATAAAGTTCTAATTAGTAATTATTATGGGATAGGATAGGAGTCAAACTTCAATTTATTACTTCAATTGCACTCGTTTTCTTTTTCAATTCCGCAAATTAATTTAAAAATTATATAACTTTATTATTACGAAATGGGACGCGTTTTAGTAGCGCGTGACGTTGTAAACTGCCTCTGCACGCACCTTCCATGTAACCTCCCCTGCGCTTATCTTCTTCTTTCTTCTTATAAACCTCCAAACTGAAGCCCCCCCAAAACTGTAAATTTCTCTCTATCTTGCAATCATGTTCCGTATCAGCAACAATCTGGTTGGAATCCTCAACTTCGTGACATTTCTGCTTTCAATCCCGATCCTTTGGGCCGGAATCTGGCTGCGCCACCGCGGCACCACCGACTGCGAAAAATTTCTCGATATTCCGGTGATCGTTCTCGGAGTGTTCCTCATGCTCGTCTCTCTCGCAGGACTGGTCGGTGCGTGTTGCCGCGTCTCGTGGCTTCTGTGGCTGTATTTGTTGGTGATGTTCCTCTTGATTGTTGTTCTCTTCTGCTTCACGATCTTTGCGTTTGTTGTGACCAATAAAGGAGCCGGAGAAGTCTTGTCGGACAGAGGATATAAGGAGTACAGATTAGGAGATTACTCTAATTGGTTGCGGCAGAGAGTGAATAGTCCAAAGAATTGGAATAAGATCAAAAGTTGTTTGGTGGATGCTAAGATTTGCTCTGATTTTAACGAAAAGTTTCTTCACAATAATGTTACTCAGTTTTATCAGGAGCACTTGTCTGCAATTCAGGTTCTTTTCCTGTTTCAATTTATCTCCTTTCTCTTCATTTGCTTTTGCGTAAAGACCGTGCATTTGACTCCAATCGCTAGTAAAGATTGTTCCTTTACTGATGTTATTAAGACCCGCTAAGTAATTTTTCATTGTGCATTTGACCCCAATCTCTAGTCCAGATTGTTCCTTCACTGAAATTATTCATACCCACTAACTAAATTTTGGATATTTTGAATTGGGTTGTAATGAAAAACTGTGTATTGATTTGCAGTCTGGTTGCTGTAAGCCATCAAATGATTGTGGATATACATATGTGAGCCCAACCAACTGGTCAAAGACAGGCACAAACTCCACCAATCCTGACTGTGCAGCTTGGAATAATGAAGCAAATGTTTTGTGTTTTAATTGCAATGCTTGCAAGGCTGGACTGTTGGATACCGTCAAGAGAGATTGGAAGAAGGTGGCAGTTGTCAACATTGTGTTCCTTGTTTTCCTCATTATCGTCTACTCTGTTGGTTGCTGTGCTTTCAGGAACAACAGGAGGGATAATTCTTATTGGAAACATCCCTAGAGAGATGTTAAGCTAGTTGGTATATGTATGGATGATATTATTAGCTTTTGTTTAGGGCTCAGGCAGCTACTAGCCTACCTATCTCTGCTTTCTTGTTACATATGTATTTGTGTTGCTTCTTGTATAGCATATCTATGCTTCACTTTCGCTATAATTCTTGTATGGATGATATTATTAGCTTTTGTTTAGGGTTGCTAGACATGTATTTGTGTTGCTTTTTGTATAGCATGTCTATGCTTGACTTTCGCTACAATTTACATTGAAGTTTTCGGTTGACATGTTATCTTCACTTTGCTTTATTGCCTTGGCAATGGAATGGCTTGAAAAACTGTAACCCCCTCTAGGTCAGTTGCAGTGGCTTGGCTTTTGCGTAGACTAGATGGTGATTTTTTCACATGTGATCAATGGATAGCCAGATAAAGGCCTTGGTGGGTCCTATCAACTTATTCCTGATGCTGCGTTTTCGTTGTGACTTCGTAATCAGATTCGATTTGTTGGGTAATTAATTGTGAGAGTGGAGGAAGAATAAGTACAGGGATGGGGATGGGCCTCAATTTAGTTAATTTTAACGAGACTATTTAAAACTAATCCAAATTTTAATTATTTTAAATAAAATAATATCGTTTTATTTAAAAGAGTTGAATTTTAAATAGACCTAATTAGATAGCTTATATTCAGATCTAATTAAAAAATAAGTTATTTTATACTTTTATCTTTAAAAAAATTAGTAGCAGACTTGTCATCCTTAACACTGTGTATGATTACTGTGATCCATATACTGAAACGGAACGAAAAAAAATATAACAAAAATTAGAAACAGTGAGGTATTTGGTTGTGATGGACAAAGCAGATAAAACTGTGTTCGTATCGAGAATAGAAATGTGTTTAGTCGCAGTTGACAAAACATAAAAAACAATATCAATGACTAAAGTATCCCTGCAGTATAATATGATTGGAAATATATAATTCATTGATTATTTTAAAATAAATGATTTGTATTAGTAATTTAATTGTATCTATAATAAGGAATTTAAAAAATGAGTAACATAAAAATTTAATGAAATGAGCTATTGAATAGCAAAAAATTCGTACAAGTT
>JANIHZ010000209.1:29122498-29134923 GCA_027478365.1 Erythroxylum rufum | reverse complement strand
ATGATGATGAGTTTAATAATATAATTAAGAATAAAAACTTTGCTTATGTGGGAGGAGGGATATTTCTGGAAATTGCTTATGTGTTTTGTCTCGGAGACGGAGATAAGAAATTTTGTCATTCAGTTTTGGAAGGAACAAAATTTAAAATTTTTATCAACCGGGGACAGAACAAAAATCACTTGAGACAGTAACCAAACACGCAGAAGGACATGATTTTTTTGTTTTGTCATCTGTCCCCACTAAAGGAGACAGCAACTATACACTACGTAAGGTCACCTCTATATCTATTACCACAAGTGGTTACCTTATATTCGGCCATTGTGCAACCCAATTAGTGCTGAATCTTCCAACGAGAGATCAATGCAAAGATAGCATTTTACATCACATTGGCAAGTCCCATTACCAAGTGTGCACTCACTATATCACCAATTGTCTATGTTAAAGAAGGCTCCTTGCCAGATAGATACAAAGATAATAAGCTTATAAACATTCTCATCAAAATGTTTTTGATTCAAAGCATTGCTATTTTGGCCTGCGTGTTTCCATCTTTTTAGTCCGTGACATTTATAAGTGGAGCTGCTTTAATCGTCATCGTCTCTTTGCTGCTCCCATGTATTTGCCATGTGATGATTTCAAAATGCATCGAACTTGAACAAGCATAAATTCTGGTAGTAATGCTAATTTTAGCCCTTGTAGTATTGGCTACTTACTAATCTATTGTTGGAACCGTGAAACACTGGTAGAAGGTCATTGTCTGATCCTGAAACTTAAGATTGGACCAGAAAAGTGTAACATGGAAACTCCATTTTTCAAGATCAAATGTGATGTTCAGAATCACTAGGTTTCAAGTTTGGAACATTGGGTTAGAGTTTGTACGAAATATGCCTTAGATGTTGCAGGAGATATGTTACAGCTATGCTAATCAAGTCTCGGTGTCAAGTTAGTTGTGATTTGTTAGATGCTGAGAATTTAAGTTTGAATAAATTATGTTGCTGTCATAATCTTGATCTGCATCTAAGGTCCTAGTTTTTAGGGATAACTACAACATGATCTTTATCCTGATTTGTTTGTGATTCTTCAAAATATTTCCTAATCTTTTCTATTGAGTTTTCATGTATAAAGTTAATTTGATCAATGAAAGTTGTGTCAAGTTTTTTAGTTCAAAAACTAAAAATGGTATTAGAGCCCTCTTTTTAAGGGATCTGTGTTGCAAGCCAAGAATTGAGTATATGTGTGTTTGAATTAAAATAATTCTTTCAACTCAATACTAAAGCTAGCGTGAGTATTTTCAGTTGAAACCAAATTCTTTTCCTACTCATAATACTCGAGTGACTTGATGAACTCAAAAAACTTTGCACCCGTTCCACCTCCAATATTCACTGGTGAAAATTACCAGTCCTGGGCTATGAAAATGATAGCTTACTTGCATAGTTGGGATCTTTGGGAAGCAGTAGAGATGGATTTGGAAATTCTAGCATTACCTCAAAATCCTACAATACAGCAAATCAAGAAACATGAAGAGGGAATCTTAAAAAAGTTTAAGGCTCAAAATTGCCTATATGCAGCTATATCTGAAAATATATTTCTTAAGATCATGAATATGCAAACTACTTTTCAAATTTGGGATTATATTAAGATTGAATTTCAAGGAAATGAAATAACAAGAAACATACAAGTCTTGAATCTCAAAAGAGAATTTGAGCTGCTAAGGATCAAAGACCTGAGACTGTTAAAGAGTATGCTGATAGGTTGCTAGAGGTTGTCAACAAGCTTAGACTTCTTGGTCAAGATGTGCCTGATAGCAGGGTCATTTAGAAGCTTTTAGTGACTCTTCTTGAAAGGTTTAAAGCAAAGATTTCTACACTAGAAGAAGTCAAAGACCTCACAGAGATCACATTGGTAGTACTTCTTAATGCTATGGAAGCTCATGAGTAAAGAAGACAAATAAAAGAAAATGCCACGTTGGAAGGTGTCATGCAGGCCAAATTACAGATTCATGATTTCAGTAAAGGAAAAAAGAAGAAGTGGAGGACAAATAAAGGCAATTCAAGTGTAGATGCTGACACTAATGGAACCTCTAGAGTAAGCAATAATGATGCAAGCAACGGTGGAGCAAATAAAGGTGTTCTTCATCCTCCATGTCAACATTGTGGCAAACCCAATCATCCTCACTTCAAGTGCTGGAGCAGACTTGATGCAAAGTGCAATCAAATAGGTCATATGGATATAATTTGCAGAATTAAAAGAAACCAACAAATGAATGAAGATTGGGCTGTGAAACAAGAGGAGGAGGAGCAACTGTTTGTGGCTTCTTGTTATGCAAACTACAACAAGAATGAAACTTGGTTAGTGGATTTTGGTTGTGCAAATCATATGACCAATAATGCTGAATTTTTCAAAGAGCTTGATAGAACATCAATTTCCAAGGTGAGAGTTGGAAATGGGGATTATATATCTGTTAAAGGTAAAGGTTCTGTTGCAATTGAAACACTTTCTGGAGTTAAAATTATCAATGATGTGCTTTATGTTCCAGAAATTGATCAAAATTTACTTAGTGTTGGTCAATTACTTGAGAAAGGTTTCAAAGTGCATTTTGAGAATAGGACATGTGTGATTAAAGATTCAAAAGGGTTGGATTTATTTGTTGTCAAAATGAAGGGAAAGAGCTTCTCACTTGATTTGATGGAAAAAGGGCTAGCTGCATACCAAGCTTCTATAAGAACAACTGACCTTTAGCATAAAAGGTTGGATCACTATCTTCATTCTACAATTCTGTTGCTGCAAAAACATAAACTGGTGCAAGGATTGGATCCACTAGAAGAAAGCATCTCAAGCTGTAAAGTATGTCAGTTTGGAAAGCAAACAAGGCTGCCATTTCCATAAAAGGCTTGGAGAGCCTCTTATAAACTTCTACTTGTGCATATAGACCTTGGAGGACCTTACAAAACATCATCTCTTAAAGGCAATAAGTATTATATTATCTTTATAGATGACTTGTCCAGAATGTGTTGGATATACTTTCTCAGGTTTAAATCTGAATTAGCTACTATGTTTTGGAGATTTAGAGCTTAGGTGAAGAACCAAAGTGGCTACAAGTTGATGGTGTTAAGGTCAGATAATGGCAAAGAATATACATATGAAAAGTTAAAAAAATTTCTAAAAAGGCATCAACTCGCTACTCCTTATACTCCACAACAAAATGGAGTCAGTGAGAGAAAAAATAGAACCATTATGGAGATGATGCATTGCTTTTTGCATAAGAAGGATATGTTTAAAAGATTTTGGACATAAGCAGCCAATACTACTGTTTTCTTACTGAATAGATTACCCACAAAAGCACTTCAAAATCAAACACCATATGAAGCATGGTTTGGCCATAAACCTTTTTTTAACACATTTGAAAGTTTTTGGTTGCTTGTGTTTATCTTATATTCCTTAGGTCAAGATAGATAAGCTGGATAAAAAATTTGAACTTGAAATTTTCATGGGCTATAGTAGTGTCTCTAAGGCTTATAGAATATTTCTGCCTCAAACAGAGAAGATTATCATAAGTAGAGATGTTGTCTTCCTAGAGGGATAACAATGGGACTAGAAAGTAAGTATTAAAGGTCAACATTTTGATAGACTACAACCAAATGGAGAAAAAGTTGATGATCAACCAATCAGAGGCTCTAAATCACTCTCTAACATTTTGTAATGTTGCAATACTAGAACCAGCAAGTGTTGATGAAGCAATTCAGGAGCAAAAATGGGCTATTGCCATGAAAGAAGAGCTTCAAATGATTGAAAAAAATCATACTTAGAAGCTTATTGAAAGATCTCAAAATAGAAAGGTGATTTGAGTCAAATGGGTTTTCAGGACTAAGTTTAATACTGATGAGACAGTAAATAAGCATAAAGCACGGCTTGTTGTGAAAGGCTATACACAAGTTTTTGGTGTGGATTTTTCTGAAACCTTTGCTCCTGTGGCAAGGTTGGATACCATACGTTTATTGCTTACTATAACAACACAAAAGGGATGGAAAGTGTTCTAGCTAGATGTGAAATCTGCATTTTTGAATGGTGTCTTAGATGAAGAAATATATGTTGAGCAGGCTGAAGGATTTATTGTGCATAGGCAGGAGGAAAAGGTGTACTTTTTGAAAAAAGCTTTATATGGTCTCAAGCAAGCTCCAAAAGCCTGGTACAATAGTATAGATGATTACCCTCTTAGTTTAGGTTTTATGAAAAGTTTGAGTGAAGCAACTCTTAATATAAAAATGGAAGTTGTTGACCTAATTATTGTTTTTCTTTATGTTGATGATCTTTTAGTCACAGGAAGCAATCAAAAGTTTATTGACGTTTTCAAAGCTGAAATGCTAAAAGAGTTTGAGATGACTGTGACTTGAGACTGATGTCTTACTTTCTTGGTTTAGAAGTGAGACAACGGAAAAATGAAATCTTCATTAGTCAGTGCAAATATGCCAAAAAGATCTTAAAAACGTTTCAAATGGAATGTTGTAAGTTCACTGACACTCCTATAAAGCCTAGAGTCAAGTTCTGTAAAGATGATGGTGAAACCAAGGTAGATGAAAACCATTACAGGAGTTTAATTAGATGCTTTATATACCTCACTACTTTAAGACCTGATATTGTGCAAGTTGTGAGTCCCTTGTCCAGGTTTACACATTATGCAAGTGAGGAACATATAAAGGGTGCTAAACATATTGTACGATATATCAAAGGAACTGTTGACTATGGTGTGAAGTATATAAGATGTCCAAGATTTAAGTTGACAAGTTTTTCTGACAGTGATTGGACAGGGTCAGTTGATGATATGAAGAGTACAACTGGTTATTGCTTCAGTTTTGGTTCAGGTGTGATTAATTGGTGTTTAAAGAAGCAAGAAGTCACAGTTCAAAGCATTGCAAAAGCTGAGTTTGTTGCTGTAACTACAGCAACAAATCATGCAATATGGCTTAAAAAGATTCTTTAAGATTAGAATATGGTGCAACGAGAACCAACTCAAATTTTTGTTGATAATCAAGCAGCCATATCAATCTCTTCAAGTCCTGTGTTTCATGGCAAGACAAAACATTTTAAAATTAAATATTATTTTATGAGAGAAACTCATAAAGAAAGAGAAATTTTTGTAGTATATTGCAGGTTTGAAGATAAGTGGCTGACATCTTCACAAAAGCTTTGCCTAAAGCCAAATTTTACATTCTAAGATAAAAATAGGGAGCTTGCAGCATCAAAGATAAGGAGGAGTGTATGAAATATGGCTTAGATGTTGCAGGAGATATGTTACAGCTATGCTAATCAAGTCTAGGTGTCAAGTTAGTTGTGATTTGTTAGATGCTGAAAATTTAAGTTTGAATAAATTATGTTGCTGTCATAATCTTGGAGTGCAACTAAGGTCCTAGTTTTTAGGGATAGCTACAACATGATCTTTAGCTGATTTGTTTATCATTCTTCAAAATATTTTTCTGATCTTTTCTGTTGAGTTTTCATGTATAAAATCAATTTGATCAATAAAAGTTGCGTGAAAGTTTTTCAGATCAAAAACTATAGAATTCTATTCGGCAAAAGAAAATAAGGAAGAAAACTAGGTTGCTCGATGTTCAGCATGCTGATGCCCATTGGTACCAAGTTCCTGAGAGTGTTGAAATTTAAGGATAACGTAATAATGCTTTGAAGCCTATCACATCCTATTTCTATACTCATTAATCACTATATTGTTAGCCTTTATAAGAGTTACCAGCTTGTGGCAGTTAGTTACAACTTATAGAAGATGTAAAAAACATTAAATGAACTGAAGTTTGTCCTTTTATTTGACCAGCGGAACTCAGAAGTACAGCATAGATTGGGCTGGACTATCTATTGTCCTTTTATAGAGCATCATAGCTATAGAATACCTGGGGAAAAAAGGTTCCAGGCAGATCATGCAGAAAATAGAGCAGCTTGATGCAGGAAAAAGCATAAGAAAACTAGCATATCGTCTTTACTAAGCAACAATACTAATTTTTGTTAACATCAGATAAACTATGGGAAAGCAGAGGTTCTTCCAAGTCAAATGCGGAGCTCTTCTTGTTGAGACATTCATCTATAAGAACCTGAAAAGTTCTTTGCTCATCATTTGGAAAATTTAGCTGTTTCTCTGTCTTATCTTCTTCAAGTTCTTTGGCTTTACCCCAGAGAACAACATACAGTCCAATTATTACAGCTAATGTGCCGATCAAGCTGAAATGAATTATGAAGAGGAAACAGACATGAGATAATGGCAGATAAGAGCCAATAACATTGGCCAGTGATTGGCATATTGGAAGGCAAGAGAAATTGCTATTAAAGGAAGCTAGTAGAAGTAAGAAATATAGGTAACACCTTCCAGTGTATGTCTCCTCGTGGAGAAATAGAGCTGCAAAGATAGCCACAATAACTGTGCACAGAGGATTGAACATTGCAGCAAAGACAGGACCCCGCCGAGAAATACACCAAGTCTGAAGAAAGAAGGAGACAGCGAGCCCTACTCCCTGTATGAAATGCAAAGATTTTGAATTCAACATCGAAACACGTGCAAGTAACCGGCGAATGGAGTCTAGCTGTTTCAAATACAGGAAGAGAAATTCTTACAGCATATAGACAAGAACCCATTTCAATATATGTATTCAAATTCCAAGATGCGAAATTGTTCTCTGAAAGCAACGTAAAAAATGTGGATTGAATAGTTGCGAAAAAGCACATCCAGGCAGATGAATACACATGGTCACCACAACTTCTGTTAATAGGCACCTGTTTGAGGATTTGAAGCAGAAATTTAGACAGGGTTTTCTTTCATTTACACTGGCATGGTGCTTTTTTATCATTTCAGAGGACAATAGTGAAATGTTTACCTGAAAAATCATCCACAGTGACCAGAAACAACTGCTTGCAAAAAGAAGTAGGCATCCCAGCAGCCAATTCTCACCTCCAGGGCTAAAGAAAGATTCATGTAATGGTAATTCGGAATTTAACAGCTTAGGTCCTTTAAGCAATGCCACTAAAATGGCTCCACTCACGCACAATATTGTCCCCAGAATCTTGGCTATACCCCTTGTTCTTCGGATGTTCAGCTTCTCAAATCTAACCAATCAAGACTTTAGGGACACTTGAAATTTTTCATTGAACCCAAAAAAGCCATGTTTTCTATGAAAATTGGAAGTTGCAGGAGTTTGTTCTAGCACTGATTTATCTGGGTGCCCTATAAAGTTATCATCTTTTCACCATGTTGTTTAATCTAAAAATTCACTCGAAGGTTGGTGGCAGTATTCTATTATAAGCACCGACTGAAGTCATTTTATATACATATAACAAATCTACAAGTTCGTCGCATTTACCCCAAAATGGCTGCAACTACGAAGGTGATTGCAGGGACTAGGTTTGTCAATGCACTTGCGGCGGTTGAAGAGGCTAAGTACAGACCTTCAAAATAGGCATTTTGATTGCAAGTGACTCTGCATAGCGTTGTAATAAGTAGGAGTTCCTTTAAACATGTTACAATGTAACCACAAAAAAGAGGGAAATGATTCTAGTAACAAACCCCAAAAGTGAAGCCGCAAATATCCAACCAAAGCCCTTTAATTCCAAAGAGGATGAATTTGAATTTCTCCTGCATATACATGGGTTTCTATCATACATATAAGAAATGACAGAAAGACACAGAGGATTAGTTAGTTCACCTCCTTGAGAGATAAGCTAAAGGTGCCATGATCAAAGTTGCTATCCCTTGTCTGTAAACAACGAACACCCTGGGATTCAACCCTTGTAAAAGAGCAGCTCTGGTGAAGAGAGCTAGGCCTGCATAACTGAATTGTAATCCAACCATTGCCATGGCTGGCTTGTAACTTTGCAATACCTCCATTTAGGAATCCTTTCCTTCCTACGCAAGAAAATGCTCGAGCATGCATACACGAATACATGAAAGATACAGATGACACTAATACAGAAGACATAAGACAAAAGACAATGAGAAATATCTAATAGTTGACCTGAATAATTATTAATTATTATTAGCATCTAATGTTTTGTCATAGACTGAGCTGTAGATTTGAATCTAAATGGGATAGGGACTGACTCCGCTTTGCGTTGGCGGCTTGGAGTTATCGCTTTACATAAAAATGTTGTTGACGTCGACCTTTCTTACTCTTAATGTTTGCTTTTCTTTCTTTTCTGTCTCTGTTCTGTCATTGCATTTTACAGACACTTTATTAACTACCAAGAAATGGAAATGTAAATCCCATTTAGTTATATAAGCAATTGGATATATAATGTTATTACATTACAGAAGTCTTCTTGTGTTACCAAATATAGAATACATGTTGTCAAGTAGTATATATGTAATAATCTCTTTATCAGTTCCTTGCTGTTACTTATTTCAAGCTGTATTATTATTAACTCCTTAGAGAGGACTCTAATGTTGCTGCATTCGACTCTTGCATGCAAAATCATGACCTAACTAGATAGACAAGAAAAGCTGTGCTTGATGGTTTTGGAAGTGCTTGGAAATAGAATCAAAAAGCATCTTGGCTTTTGATCAGTAAAGTTCTGATGTTGTATGGTTATCTTGAAGAGTTGGGCATCAACCTAAGAGAACTTGAAACTGGTAATTAAGCGATGTATAGTGCATATTTTTCTCAAGGTCAAACATATACTCTAGGAATTTTACCCTCAGAAAAATGCTGATTTTTTTAACACAATCCATTTCCCCTTTTATCTACGCTTTTATAGATGACGCTTCTCCGAGTTTCGGGCAAATTTGTCTTGAAAGATCTGCGAAATTGTTTACTGATCTTTTACAGTTTTACCTGAAGAAAACAAAGGTCTAAAGGTTACGGACTAATAACATTCTTGAAAGCAAAGGTCTAAAATTTACTGATGACATTCTTGAAAACACAGGTCTAAAAGTTACTGACTCGTAACATTCTTGAAAGCACAGGTCTAAAAGTTACTGATTCATAACATTCTTTTCCGTGCCATTTGATTCACCAGCTAGAAGTGGTTGTTCCAAATCATGCTTGCAACTTCTTCCATCTTTAGATTCGTCTGTGAATATATCGTCGTTCCAAGTTTGCTCAAGGTCGAACTTTGGTTCTGTTTCGTTTTGGGTATCTAAAATGTCCTTAGCTTTACCCCATAGCACAAAGTATAAACCAATTACTACACCAACTGCACCAATTAAGCTGAAGTGAAACAAGAATAGATTTTAGGGAAATCATAGAAAATCGAACAAAAACATGAAAAATGTGAACATAGATACATGTATATATATGTACTCAACTAGCTAAATTGGCATAAATACCTTCCAGTATAGATCTTCTCATGCAGAATCGGGGCTGCCAATATTGTGACTATTACAGTGCACACTGGATTAAACATGGCAGAGAAGAGTGGACCCCTTTGTGAAATGCACCAGGCCTGGACAAAGAAGGAAAGTCCCGATCCTATAGTTCCCTGTCCAATTTATGAAAAAATAATATTAATCTAAGTTCGTAGGATACAGATTATTTACAACATTTGTAAATTCCACTTTGAAACTGAACAGGTTCATCCGTACTACATACTGAAAATAAATAAGATAAGATTTCTAGGTCCGAATGCAAAATCCAGGCATTAAGGTCGCGCTCTAAGAATAAGGTGAGGATTGCTGATTGAATCGCTCCCATGAAACACATCCAGGCTGATAAAGATAGATGGTCAGGATAGCAAGCAGTCATATGAACCTGTTAAAGATCGAAACTTTATGTCAGCGACTCGAGAACTAAACAAGTGGCGAACACATATAAATGTCGGTTACCTGCAAAATCAACCACATTGACCAGCAACAAGAGCTTCCGAAGAGTAGCAGACAACCCATCAACCATTTCTCTTTTTCTGAACTGAAAATGAAAGCATTAAGTAGCTTTGGCCCTCTGAGCAGTGCCATTGAAACAGCTCCACTTACACATAAAATGGTTCCCACTATTTTGGCCAAACTTCCAAAACTTCGTATACTGATCTTCTCTAGTCTAGGCAATTGAAGAACACCCAAAAAAAAAAAAAGAAAAAAAGAAGAAGAGCAAAACTCTAGAAGTTAAGTGTCAGAAAAGATGAAACAAAGGCTCGACACATCAGAATGTCATAAACGAGTCTTGTGCTTTTACCCGAGAATTGATGCCAGAACAAACGTGATTGCGGGGACTAGGTTACCCATTGCAGTTCCTATTGACGACGAGGCAAGATATAGGCCCTCAAAATATATAATCTGGTTGATAGTTATTCTGTAATACAATAGAGTTAGGAATGATCTTCTTGGTGTGGTTTCAACACTCGCCTTGCAATTTACAAACAACCAATCCAAAAGAAGAAGAAGAAGAAGAAAAAAAAGAAAATTCAAGCTACACGTACCCTATCAGTGAAGCCATAAATATCAAAGAAAAGCTTCGTAACCCCAGTGAAGGCCCGCCTGATTTTCTCCTATAAACAAAAGAAATTTAATGATATAACAGCTCGTATATCATCTGTACGAGTATGTGTGTCTGTACCTTGAGAAATAAGCAATAGGTGCAATGGCCAAAGTTGCTACGGCTTGTCTGTAGACGACGAAGACTCTAGGACTTGTTCCTTGTAGAAAAGCAGCCCTGGAGATAAGAGCAACAACTGCATAACAGAATTCCACACCAAACATGGCCATTGTAGGCTTATGTCCATCTAGTCCACCCATGGTTCCACTCTGTGATCGCAAACAAGAGCGAAGGTGGCAATAGAGGCACTACGATGACAAAACCCCAGAACACAAATATCACCAATTTGCGCACAAAATATGTAGGACCTAGGAAGACACTTAACATGCTGGCTAACAAAGGTCATGATCGGTAGTGACTGTGTGACAGCAATGATCCGTGCAAAGGTCATGATCCGTGGTGACTGTGTGACAGCAATGATCCTATGTTCTTAAGATTAAACTAGAATTTCAACCAGAGCATAGGTAGAAAGCGACAGAGATCCGGCTTCTCCGAAATGACCAGACGTATAACAAACAACCATTATTAACTGGAAGTGGTTTATTTGTCTGATTAAGTTGGTGGGGATTCCCATACCGACAGACCTCAAGCTTAGACCTCAGGCTAGACTGGATAATTCGAAAATAAATTTCCTTCCTTAAGATGGTCTTACATTGGAGTTCTAACAATTTATCTTAAACCTTAGGTTTTTGTTCATTTAAAGTACATTACATAGAAGGTTCTAAAAAGAAAGCATTAAACAGCTAACAACGTAGGATGCAAGTTGAGAGTAATACAAACCATACATAGGATGTAAATCTCACTGGATCTTAAAAATTTAGCAATTCATGTGGCCTATTTAAGTTGCAAATCTCATTGTATTTGAATGGGTAGAGTTGGCAAAAAAAATAGATGGCCGAAGTGTTCTAGCAGGTCTTATCACCAACCAAGTTGAGTTCTCCAGATTTCTTGTTTTCAGAGATCTTTAATTTTTCTCCCCGCCGTTTTCTGCATCAATACTGTTTTATCTTTTAACTCAGTATTACACGCATTACAAAGTGTCTGACTGTGCATTCTACAGCTCAGCTGCATGTAGTTATAATGACTCTGCAATATGGGCCCGTGTTTAATAAAATATTGGCAAGGTATCTTCAATCTGTCTGCCAAACCTTGAAAGTCAAAAATGAAGTGTGCGATTAATGATTGTGTGCGTTCTGTTAAATTAAACGTTCTAAAGGAAACAAAACAAAGATGTGCCCAGTTTCCATGTGAATTAAGTAGAATATATACAGTCACCATGTTTTGGAAGTTAGCCTACTGACAAGATAAGACAATTAATATAAGTTTGTCACTTTCCGCTTTCCAAATCAGTATGCTTTGGCACTGACGAGACGACTTAATCACCGAAACAACCAGGCATCCACTTACGTACATATCGTGGTACAGGCGCGCTGACAGGACATCCGCCATCTTTATAAATAATAAAATAATTTTTATTTTTATTTTTATAAAAATAAAATAGATTTCACTTTTAATCTCATAAAAAAACAACAAAAAAATGTTCATAATTTTTTTTATAAAAACTTAAAAATAAATAAAAATAAAAGTTTTCTTTAAATTTTGCCCGAATCCTATAAAATAGTAAAAACGGCACTACTTGTTACACACATGAGTACATCATTGTTTAATGGTACCATATTTTCTACTAAGGTTGAAGTAAAATTCTATTGTCGCTAACTTATAAAGACTACTAACCAAGCTCAAACTCCTTTCTATGTCTATAAAATTATACGGATTCATGTTCCGGAATAACCTGAGAACAAGGTCAGATGTACATTGGAGGCAAGTGGGGGCACTTGCCCCTACTGCCCCCACTTTTTTTAAAAAAATTTTATAAAAATATTATTATTTTAATTTTTTCATAAAATA
>JANIHZ010000209.1:29112233-29122398 GCA_027478365.1 Erythroxylum rufum | reverse complement strand
AATCGTAGCTATAGACAAGGATGGGCGAGTGAAGTGATCCCTCCGAGTACCAAGATTGCTCCTCAAATCCTCTGGCCCAAGAACGCTGTACCTACTCTGTCCTAATACATCTAACTCATCTATTTATGTGGGACCACCTACTCTGTCCCAATACATCTAACCTATCCATTTATGTGGGGCCAGATAGATACAACGTTCTATAGCCAGAGGATCAGTCCCCCAAGATGTACTATCTTCTAATAATCCTATGCTTTCATTGCAAATTTTATAATTTGATAAAATTTAACACTTTGAGAAGATTATTTAATGTTTGTTAATTGAGTTACAGGTCAATTTTACATGTTTAGAAGGTATACGATTGATTAATTACATTGAATGTCACTTTAAAAATAAAAAATGGTAATATAAAGTATATTGGTTTTATTTATTGTCAATTGTCACTATTAAACACTATTGAATATTTTGGATATAACTTTTGATAAAAATATGGGTTAATTACAAAAAAATCAAATGTTACTCAATTTTGCAATTATAGCATGAATTTCAAAAAGTGACAATTAAATGTTTAAATTTTTTAAAAAATTTATATTATAGCCGAACGTTAGTATTTCCATTAAGCTTACTAACGTGGCTTGTCACATGTTCCAAAAACCTAGCTAATAATATACGTCAGTTAAAATTAACATAACTAATGAAGATTAATAAAATGACATTATAAGCTTACTCTTCATTTTCTAGTGTGTTGCGATGTGAGACTAGCTTGGGGCATCGGTAGAATAAAGTGAAAACGAATGGTTGAGGCCGTTGGGAGAACAAACTAAAACCAAAGGGAATAAATTGAAAACGAAGGGTGAGCGTATCGAGAGAACAAACTGAAAATGAATGGTCAAGGCGTCAGAGCTGCGTAAACTGGTTTAGGAATTAAATTGCTTCATGTTTTAACAATGACATTGTTTCATTAATCTTCAATAATTGTGCTAATTTTGGCTGACGTGTGTTATTAGTTGGGGATTTTGGAACACATGACAAGCCATGTCAGTAAAACTTAACAAAGACAATAACGACTGGCTGGAATATTAAAAAATTGAATGTTTGAGTATTTATTTGTCACTTTTAGATGTTTCGGCTATAATTACAAAATTGAGCAAAGTTTAGGATTTTTTTTAATTGACCCTAAAAAATCACATTAAAGTGATTTAAAAGGTTATATGTTTGTTAGTTGAACCACTACCATTAGCGAATTGATATTCATAATTTGATGTTTCTAAAAAGAATTTGAGAACTTCAGTTATTTTTACAAAAAATTAAAAACAAATACGAGGGAGAACAAAGAAAGAAGTGCCGATAGGAACTAAAAGAGTGATTTTACATGAAAAAAAAGGAGCTTCAAATTAGATATTAGTAGAAAATAGCCAAGTAGATGATAACAAAATTCTTTAATATAAATGAATTTGTAGATATGTTTGTACAATTAGTATGAGGTATTTTCTAAAAAGGAATTTTAAATTTAGTGTTTGTGATTTTGTATTATTGATTGTTAAACACACACATATATAAGCTTAGTTATTTTAATATTTCATTACTTGGATTCCCCAAAGAATTGTAAAAATCTCATTCAGGAGTTATGATGAATTTATAGTTTTGTTAACATGATATGGTTTGAGAGTTTTTGTAATATAAATATGCATGAACTATGTGATATGTTACATATAGTTACAATGGCATATTATTATGTGATCTAAGATATCATAAAGATACCACCTTATTTTTGGGTATTGCTTATGATTGCATTTCATAGAGTTGATGCCTTTTTTTTAAAATTAAAAATTCCATTGATATAAAAGAAGAACAAATGTTTGGAGAGTGGAAACCAACTCCCCTTCACTAAGTAAATATAAGAAATAACAGCGTATTGGACATCCACCTCCCCTGCACCAAGTTAAAACAAGAAACGTGAATGTATTGAACTTCCTTATACAGTGATGCTTTGTAAAATGGGTAAAAAAAACCCACCATCTGAAGGTTGAAGTCTCCAGAACTTATCCAATTAAGGGTTGGGTAATCTGAAGTCTTCGATCGGTAACATCTCTCACAGGTTAAAAGGCTTCAATCTAGTTGCACACGTCCTCTTCTTTTTAATTTAATCGTTGATCCTCGTATGTTAGGTCTGGATTTTTTGCTCAAAGAACTTGTTAGCTTGTGATGGAGCATTGCATGATGGGTCGACCTCAATTTAGGTTAGAGTTAATTTCAAAGTTTCTTCTTTGTTATTCGTGCTCTAAATCCCATCATATTATTTGTTCCTTATGCTCTATAGGATAGTTTGCGTCATTACACTCTTGGAATGTTCCTTATTTTAGAACTTACTTAGATCCTCACCTTCCATAACTTATGAGATGTTATGGCTAGGACCAACACCCTCTGCTTCTGGAGTGAACTAGTAGCTTATGCATTAGTTAGGTTATTACCACCTCTATGAATAAATTTGATAGCTCATTATATGAGAAATATTCTCTGGTCCTATTCTAGATAGAGTTAGAGAAGGGGAAGAGAAAAAATTGGTGATCTCTCGCCTCAATCTCTTCTTTGCATAAGCTGTAAATCCTATTAAGATTTAACAATAAATGTATTCTGTTTATAGTTGCAATTTTGTCCTTGACCATTAGCCAAAGTAAGAATGATGTACTGGGTCTTAGGATGTTATTCCAGATAACCCTATACCAGAGAACCTCTTGTTCAGTATTATATACCCATTTCCTATAGGCTTTGCTTGTAAATTTCTCAATAGGTATACTAACCAAAGGTAATTGTCTTAAAGGTTAGAATCAGGATAGTATAAGGGTTTTAGATGTTTTATTTCTTTAAAAAAGTGCACCCACTCATTTTGATTGATAAGTACAGCAACCTTGGCCTTGTAATCTATATCTGAGAGTGGTAAAACAACATTCGGATTTTTAGGATAGGGGACCATAACCAGTCTAGTTATTATTTCATAAAAAGGAAAAATTATGATTCCCTATTTTGCAGCATACTTTATTGGCCAACTCATCCTTAATCTTTAAGGTTGATTAAGGAACCAAGAGAAGGTCGGTCTAGGAGAAAGAGACCATAGGTTGTTCCCTTTTGAAAAGTAGCTGTGAAGCCATCTCATCCAAAGGGAATGTTTGTCTTGAAGCACTCTCTAAAGTCTTTTGATCAAAAGAATTTATTGGCTATTCTTATAGAAATGATCCCTAAACCTCCTTTCTCTTTGGGTTTACATAAATCTGCCTATTTAACCTTAGGAAGACCCAAACTCCCATTTGCTTTGCCCTATAGAAAACCTCTCATCATTTTCTCAATGGATTTGATCAACTTCCTAGAAGGGGAGGGGAGGGGGGGTGCAGGTGAGGGACGGAATGCGTGCTCGAATATAAATTTAAGGAGCATATGACATATTTAATTAACTGAACCCTTCCACCAAAGGAAAGAAATCTATTAGTCTATTTGCTGATTCTCCTTTGAATTCTTTCAATTAGTGGAGGATGTTCATTAAAAGAAAGTCTTCGAGTAGTAATTGGTAGGCCCAGATATTGCAAAGGCGGGAATTTCTTGTTCATACCTATTAGAGTGGTAGTATTAGCCTGCAGAAATTCCATGGCTAATGAGAGGATGAAATGGCTTTATTAAGGTTCACCTTGAGACCTGATATCTTAGTAAACCCATTGAGAGTATCCATCAATAGTTTAATAGATTTCAAATGAGCTTTAGAGAAGAGAACTAGATTATCTGCAAAACAAAGATGGGCATGAGAAACTCTTTTGCATCCGGAATGGAACTTAAATTTGGGATTATTAGAGATATTGATCTTTATCATTTGAGAAAGTACTTCCATACATGTAATTCATAAGTAAGGGGAAAAAGGGTTACCCTGTCTAATTCCTCTTTCTCTCTTAATAATTTTAGAGGGGTTGCCATTAATCAGAATACAATAGGTTGTAATGGAGACACAAGCCTTAATCCAGTTGATAAGGATATCTAGGAAGTTAAAAGTCGTAAGAACTTGGAAAAGGAAAGAGTAATTAATGCAATCAAACATTTTATTAAAGTCAATCTTAATAGCACAATTTGGGAGGAGAGTTCCTTCTAGTATAACCCTTTAGGAGCTCTTGAGCAATTATAATATTATCATCAATGCTCCTATCCTTTATAAAGACATTCTGATTCTAACTGATAATGAGATTGAGAACTCCCTTCAATTTGCTTACTAAGATCCTAACAATAATTTTATAAATAAAGTTTGTACATGCTATAGGCCTAAAATCTCCAAATGTAGAGAGATTACAAATTTTAGGTATTAACCAGAGAAATGTTTATTGAGCACCTTTAGAATCACCCCCTTTTCAAAGAACTCATGAATTGCCTCTCTAACCATTGGTTCAATAATATAAGAGGTCTTTTGATAGAAAAAATCATTTAGACCTTCTAGTATTAAGGACTTCATCCTATTCATAGCAGAGATAGTAGCATTGATTTCATAATCAGAGATAGGTTTCATTAGCTCCGAAGAAGCTTAAGGAGGGATTTTGTTGGAAATGAAAGATTGAAGGGAGTCTATAAACGTAGAAGGATCAAAGTCTAAGCCAATAAGCCTCTTATAGAAATTGTTTCCTATCCCCACTAATTATAGAATAATTTTTTTTTGTATTTTTCCTATCTTATAAGGAATTGAAGAAGAACTTGGAAGCTCTATCTCCCTCCTTAAGCTAGTTAATTAGAGCCCTTTATTAGATGAGTGAAGAATGATCTAGAATGACTTGTAGAAAAATTCTAGCTCTAAATTTTCCTTCTGAATAAGATTAAGGTACCCGAGATTAAGAGAAAGTAGAAATTGAGTAGCACTTCCCTTTGCTTTATCAACAGTTGCTTGAGTGTTAGGAGAATAAGATGATTTCAGCTTCTTCAATTATGCTTTAATAGCTTTGAGCTTTTGACAACAAATGTATTGGTTAGAGCCAGAGCCTTGAGTAGACAAACCCTCCATAATTGCGTCATTAAATCCATCTAGTTTGATAAGATAGTTATTAAGTCTAAAAGGATGATGATTGGTGGTTCTCTGACAAAGAGCATCAATCAAATTGGAGTGTGATCTAAAAAATTAGGATGTAAAAAGTAGCTTTAGTATTGGTAAATTGTAAGAGCCAACCATAATTCACTAATGCTTTGTCCAGTTTTTTCTCTATGAGCCATGCATTGTTTTGTTTATTACTCCAAGTAAATGAGTAAACTTCTTTTTTAAGATCTGTTACCCTTAAATGTTCTACACAAAGTTTGAGATCTTCATTATAATTCCTCATACTATAGTTGCCCTCTACTTATGATCTAGTAGAATTGAAATCTCCACATATGATCCAGGGACCTGAAAAGGTATTCTGGATGTTTCTTAAGGAGGACCATAGACTACTTCTTTGGAAACTTATATTAAAAAGATAGACAAAGATGAAATGTATTGTAACCCCTTCAAAAAGAAATGTACTTTTAGATGAATCAGCTGCTCACTTGAAAACTTATCCTCCACTTTGATAAAAATTATCATTATAGACAATTACAATTATGTCATAATAATGGTGATGATTATTAGAGAGAAATTTCCAACAATGACCAAACTATTCACCTTATTCGTATTCTTATATCTTATTTTTGTTTTAAGTAAAAACTATGATAAGAGGCCTAATCCTCCCCAAAAAAGCCCTCAAAGCATTAAAATTTTTTGGGCTGTTGATACCACAAACTTTCCACACTAAATTTGTCATATCAGTATACTTTTACCTTTAACACCTTTCCTTCATCCACTTCTTTGAGTTCTCTTACTGGTCACATTTTGAAAGTCACCTAGCTTAGTATCTCCATTCTCCAAATCTGTAGGGTTAATTAAGGAATTAGCTGAAGAGGGTATAACTTCCTTTTTATTAAGACATTCCATTTTGTTTTCAAGGGCCTGCAAAAGTACTGTTGTTTTATGAATAAATGATGTCTCTTGGTTTTTCCTTTCCCTTTGAATTGAGTTGTTTGATGAAATGTTCTTTTTAACAATTACTTCAGCATCATCCTCTTGCCTAGGCAAAGGGTTCCTAGGACTGGTTGTATCAATCTTTATCCCTAGTAATTCAGTATAGTTACCTTTAACAAACACCTTGCCTATCAGTTTTAAGACTTTCCTTTGGACCTAGAGGAATGTTTCCAGTTATAAGAAACTTGTACCATAGCCTCACGTAGAGAATTATCAATACCAAGTCTCATAATTGGAATATAATTAGGGAGCTCCTTGGCTCTGTCCACACTTACATAAATCCATGCTTAACAAATCCTTATTCATTTGGCAGTGTTTTCATCAATATAAAGTGGTCTACCGATGTAACTAGCTAGAAAGCTAATACCCGGAGTAGTCTAATACTTTAAGGCTATGCTACATAAGTTAGTCCAAATTGGAAAGTTGTATGCTTAGATATTTTCCAACTTAATACTAGGTTGCCATGATTGTAGGAATAATGGGAGCTGAGTAACATACCAAGGACCTTCTTCCACTATCTTGATTGTTGCAGCATGGGAGACAAATGAGAACAATACAAGGTTATCCTTTCTAAGTATAATATTAGTTAGTCCCCTTGACTTCCACTAGCTAAAAACCCACTTTTGGATGACAGGGAAGAGAGGTCTATGCTTCATTAAGAATCCTATAAGAGTGGATTCCCATATTCTAGCCCTTGCCTTCAATTTCTTAATATCTAGAGCAACTGCTTTCAATTTCTTTTGAAGGGTTGTAATGAAGAGTGAGGCTAGAGGGCTCCCCTACCACATGTTTTTAGCTTTTATTCTAGGGACTGTTATCTAATGAAGATTAAGGGGTGGAGGAAGTTGGTTACTAGTCTATTTGAGAGGAAAGGTGGCTACAGGGTAAGGTTATGAAAGGATAAAAAAGGAAAGGCATCAAAAGTAATAGCCTGCACTAATGCAAAGTGGATGGGAAAACCAGCTTTTGGGAGAATTTTTGGAAAATAATGGCTTTCCAAAAAAAAAGAAACTAAAAGTAGTAGCTAGAAAAGGAAAGTAGGTTGACTAGAAACAAAGAATGCCAAAAGTACCCTTTTGACATGAGATTGGAGAACAAAGAACCAAAAATAAGAAGTTGGAAAAAGGGAATAAAAACAGGGATTCTAGAGAAGAAGGAGGGGTAGAGCAAAGGAGGAGTTGGAGGGTGTAGCAGGGAGGATGAAGAGTTAACAAAAAGTTAGAACAATGCTGGAAAAAAGGGGCCTTGTTGTAAAGAAAAGGTAGAGAAAGTCATGTTCTCAATGTTGGAATGTTAAAGATGAAGGGTCTTTATTCAGTGGCATAAGTAGATGCCTTATATGTGTATAATTAGTGTGTTTGTGATTAATTTATGCCATTCATATTACATTAAGACTTTAAGAGGTTTATTTATGTTGTTTAACGTATGTGGTGAGAAATAGTTGATTGAGACCTATTAGCTAGTGTAAAATATTTGTACTTTTATTTATTTGTTTTTTTTGTATATACAACCCTTTTGTAATGATGATTTTGAGTAAGGATATCAAGGAGTAGTATGAATACTAGATAAGCTATGAGTATTCTTTTTAGCGTTAGATCTTATAGTGTTTTTAAATAGAGAGAGGCATTCATATTATCCACTATTGAGGTTGTTTAGTATTACTATGAAAATTTACTTATTGTGATTAAAATTGATTAGATTACATGTTATTTATAAGATGGAATTTGTTAAGTTATTTCTTTTTGATTTTATGAGTTTAATAGGTTAATAGCTTAAATTGATAGTGAGGTTTGACTAGTTAGACCTTGCCATTAGATGAAAGTTCATTATAAATATAATAAGGTTGGATTAAACTTAGGACATGAAAGATTAAGTGATATACGATCCTTAGGTTTGAGGTAAGAAGAAGATCCTATGGTATAACAAGATGAGAGTAGAATGCGTGAGCTACTATGCTCTTTCAATTAATTAGTATAATTACCTTTGAACTTTCATTATGTTGTCTAATAGATGTTGATTAAAAAAAGGCGAGCAACTTGTACTTGGAATTTTAGGTAAAGACCCTTAGAGTTTCAAGTGAGTTGAGTTTTAAAGACAAAACTTATTTATAAGGGATGAAGGATTAGAGACTAAAAGATTATGATGCTATGATTTTATGGTTTGGAAAAATTTAACACTTTAAGGATGAGTTATTGATTGATTATGGTGATAACACTTAAAGGAAGAAGAAAAATTTGATGTCACTATTAAACATTATTCAGCATTTTGACCATATGAGTAAATGATTGAGGTCAGTCAATAAGCTATGAAATTTTAAGAGAATATTTTTACAATTCTTAGGAATACACTTGGAGCTAATATCGACTAGTTGAATCCTTACCATAAATGAACTAATGTTTATTATTTGAGATTTTTAAACATGAATTTGCCAACTTAAATCACTAATTTTATAAAAACAAAATAGTAAATCAAGAGAAAATAAGAGGAAGGTTTCAATAAAAGGTAAAATAATGATTTCAAGTAGAAAGGAAGGCATTCAAACTAGATATTAACTATTATAATAGAGGAAAACATAATTATGCAACATGAATAAATCTATAAGTACGCTTGCATAATTAACATGCGATATTTGACAAATAGGTTTTGCTATGATAATTCATGTTTCAGTAACTTAATCTGGGAAAGAATTATAAAAATCGCATGTAAAGGTATATATTTAGGGTTTTTTAAATTAAAATTTGGTATAATTTAGAGTTTTAAATTATATAAATGCATGTAAATTGCTTGATATGTAGTTATAATAATATACAAATGTGTGATTTAAGGTGTTTTGGAGACACAATTGTAGTTTTGAGCATTACTTGTGATTACATTCAACAAAGTCAAATCTCTTGTATATGTACGATTAGTGTGTTTGTGATTAATTTGCGAGGATATTAATTTGTGTTTTCATAATGTATATGTTGAGAAATGACTGGTTAGAGCCAAAAAAACTAGTGTCATATTAGGACATGTACTAATTTATCACATAAGACATGTGAACTGACGCTAAAATGAGACATATGTTTCTGTTGATTGAGGAGAATAAGTCCGAACAAAACTGAAGCATGCATTATTTCATCACCTGAAACTAATGAGTAGGAGTCAAATTTGAGTTGTATGGATCTATTAACTAAAGTGAATTAACAAGTCTTTATCACAGGCATGCACAAAATATATATGTACTATGTAGAACCTTTTTTAGTGTATACATTGCGAAAAGATAAATATTCATAGTTATATATTATGCGATGCATGTAATATATTTCTTAACAAAATAGTATAGATGTTACAATGTCAAATAGATATGGTAGTAAAAATATGTGCATATAAAAATAATGCGTAAACATTTTTACTTGGGTTTATTTAATTTTCTTATTTAGTATATACTACCCTTATTGAAATTCTAATTTTATGTAAGAAACTTTAAGGATGCCGTGAAATTTAGGTAGGAATGGCATGGGCCAACTTTTGCCAATTTTTTTTTTAAAATATAGAACAACTTATGTTTTTAATTGGATCCGAGTCTGGGCTACTCAAGCCCACACTTATCTGAGGCCCAACTCTTTTAAATAAAACGATGATATTTTCTTTAAAATTATTGGGTCTCGAGTCAGTCTGAGCCTAGGCCTCGCTCATGAACTGGTTCATTAAAAACAACTAAATTTAGGCCCATGGGTTAAAATTGTCATCCCTAAATTTAGGTGAATTGTGCTCTTTTTTCATAAAGTTAGATCTTAGAGGTTACTAGATAAAAAGAAACATTTATATTAGAAATTATTAAGGATACTTAATATCAAACTATATTGGATTATTGAAATATAAGTTACCTATTCGATGTAGTTTATTAAGTTATTTTTATTTGATTTTAAGGTTTATTAAAATTTTCTATTTGATCTAGGAGTTTAAAAAATTATTTGCTTTAACCTGAATGGATTTCATCATTAATATGTCAAAAAACTAAGTTTTTATTTTATTTTATTTTACACAAGATTAAGATCAATTGAATGTCTTAAATTTCCTTTTCTCTTTATATCTTATAATTTAAATTGGTAATTAATTTTTTAATCTTTATAT
>JANIHZ010000209.1:29050141-29062444 GCA_027478365.1 Erythroxylum rufum | reverse complement strand
GAGATGTTTTGGAAGTTGGATGATCCATATAATGTGTTTGGATGAGTGAATTAAATTGATGAATGAATGAACCTGTGGATGTTCTGTTTTTGGGCTAATGATCAAATATAGATCATGAATGGGTTTGTAAATGTTATTGAGTGGAAATGGAGTAGATAATGGAGAGTAAATGAAGTAGAAAAGGGTCATCCTTGTGCAAGTTATATTAGGTGAATTTTTTTTGGAAAGTTTGAAGTTGATTGGCTGGAAAATGTTTATTGAGTATGCTTTAGTCTTTTAGCTATAACTTTTTCTCTAGTTATCCAAATTATATGATTCTTATTTGGATTAAACTATAGAAATATGGCTATATTTTTCATGAAGACATCGAATTCAAATTTTGTCTGTAAGAGTCTCAAAATCTGACCTGAAGTTGGAAAACTGGGTATGCTTCTGTAAAAGTTCACCACGACAAACTTAAAGAATTTGGCTAGGATTCCTCTATAGAAAAGTTTTCCGCAGCCAACTCTAAGTTTCGCCATGGCGAACTTGTGAAAATTTCACGAGAATCCCACTCTGGAGGAGTTCGCCACGGCGAACTTTTTCTGCACTGAACATGTTTCAGTATTTTATGCATAACTTTTTCTATAGTGATCCAAATGGAGAGATTTTTGATTTTCAGTAAACTAGAGACATGGGGATACAAATTATATGAAGAAATCAAATTTTTAATCGGACTCTAAGAGTTTCAAGTTTTGGGTGGAAGTTGAGTATAGGGTACTGTCTCAGAATAAAAGCAGTCCGAAGATGTTTGTGGTATAACTTTCACATTACTGAACCAAATTGAATGGTTTTGATGTCATTAGAAACCTATGAGATAGAAGGAAATTTTTCAAATAGAAAGTGTTCCCAAATTACTTCATTTTCACTATCTAAATGATCAAGAATTGTAGACCCGAAAGTCGGTATTTGGAGAAAAATCTGAAATGATTCGTTGGGTAATGAAATTAGATTCTAATGATTTTATCGAGGAATAAACCATAAGTATAAATGGTACTTATATGAGTTCAGGAATATGAATGTTTATGGGATGTGAATGATAGAGTGATACCCGGGATTGTCATGAACACGCAATGTATAAATTGATCCTTCCAATAATTAATATCTATAATTCTTATATGAATGACATTTTGAGCCATATTGTAACTCTTAATTAGCTTTTATAGTCCTTCTACTTCCATTAATATGTTGTATATACACTTTATCACACAACAATATGCGATATCTTTTTTTTCATCCTTTACTTCAATAAATTGCATAAAAGTCATAAGTTTTTATTTTCTTTTACACAAATTTCATTTTTTAAGAGTAAAATATTTTGAAATTATATAAAGTTTCAAAATGAGAACCTATTTTTACATTTTCTTTTACATAGGCTTTACTTGCTTGTAATTGAAAAACATAAACAATGGAAGACAAGAGGAGCAATTTTCTATACTTAAATTTTTTTAAAATTTAAAAAGTATTAATAAAATTTTTAAAAAAGACCAATACAATTTTTAAGGATAAAAATTCAACAGTTGATAGAGTTATCCTCTTAATAGTTCTCTTTTAAAAAATATACAAGTGATTGTTAATACTCCATGCTATCCACATTTTGCTCAATCTTCCCTCAAACTAAATATCACATTCCTACTCTACTATATGTTTATTCAAAATCTATGTTTATCCTCCATGTAGCTGTAACTTCATCATTGTAACCTCTAGTTTCCTTGTTTATTACTAGTTGCTCTCTTATTCACTGTATAAGCTTATCTAACACATGTTCCCAGCATTCTTTATTCCTTTAAAGCACCTTTTATTTCTTTCCTTCCATATCTTATACATACAAGAACTAAACACTATCACAGACACTATAATGTCTCTTTTTATAATTGTCCTAGTAAAGCATAACAAATCCAAGAATAATTATACGTAGTTTAATCTAGATTTATAAAGCTAACAACAGTTCTTCCATATTTCTAGGGAGAACTTGTTGCAAAAGAATAAGTGTAAAAGTTTTTCAGATTTCTCTTTGCACAAACAAGTATCTATTTGCCAAATTTAAAAACTTAAACTATCCATTATACTAATCTTGTTCCTTACAACCAACCACAAGTAGAAAACTACTTTAAGTAGCAGCTTCTTATTCCATACAATCTTGGATCATTTTTGTCTCTATCCTCTCATCTTAAGTAACTCCCTACAAAGTGTATTTTTAAATGCTATTCCATGCTCTCCTAGTTAGGACCATAACTGGGTAAAATGTATGCGATTTCTGTTGGACAGCCCGCCCTCGTAGGTCACGGGCCCAATGTCCTACATGACATCTGAACGTGTATCCCACAAGGATGACATGCCCCCACCAGGCCAAACATTAAAACTATACATTGTTCCTATTTCTAAACCGATAGAAGACTTCGAGATCTACAACTTTCATGAAGATAGCGAAGACAGATTCTATTGTCTAAAGGGTCAAATATGGAGCAGACGATAGCAAGAAGGCAGACAAAACAAAAGGCAAACGATAACATGAGGCAGATGAGTGCAAGAAGCAGACGAATGTGGAATGCAGACGAATGCGGGAGTAGACGATAGCATGAGTCAACATAAGACGAAACAAAGTCAACTTAAGACGATGCAATACTTAAGACGAAATGAGTCAACTTAAGACAAAGCAAAGTCAACTTAAGACAATGCAACTCTTACGACGGAAGGAGTCAACTTACGACAAAGCAAAGATAACTTAAGACGATGCAACTCTTAAAACGAAAGGAGTCAACTTAAGATGAAGCAAAGTCAACTTAAGACGATCCAACTCTTAAGACAGAAGGAGTCAACTTAAGACGAAGCAAAGTCAACTTAAGACGATGCAACTCTTAAGACAGAACATTCCTACAGACGATACATTCCTATAGACGATATGATGTCATCATAGACAAAGTGATGTCATCACAGATAATATGCCCTTACAGACGATACATTCCTACAGAAGATATGATGTCATCATAGACAATATGCCCTTACAGATGATACATTCCTGTAGACGATATGACGTCATCACAGACGAAGTGATGTCATATCAGATGATACGCCCTTATAGACGATGCGTCCTTACAGACAATACATTCCTACAGACGATATGACGTCATCACAAATAAAGTGACGTCATATCAGACAATAAAACTTGATACTTCTAAACATCTCCCCTTCTAAAGACCATAACTTTAGACTCCGATATCCAAAAATTACCTACTATAAACCGTCGGAAAGCTAGAAGGAAGACCTACAACTTCCCAAAAAGCACGTTTGCCTAAATTAGCCTAAGTTATTCCAGGTCTATCCCTGACGTCCGAATATGGACTTTGTCTTTATGCAAACTTAGACATGCAATGCATGAACTTGAGTGGAAGTCATGAACCAAAATGAAATCTTATTCCATTGACATCAAAAGGTAAGAGTTTTACAAAGCTTTAATGGGCATTTCAAGCTGCAAATAGATTAGCATCTAAAAGTCCCAAAATACAAAAATTACATGAATGAGTTGCTCAAAATGCAACTAAAGCCTTGCTTTACAAAATTTACTTCAAATACAAAATATTTCAAAAGTGGAGTGATGCCTTAGCTACTGACTACTAGATCTCTTGCTCATCACTTGCTTATGGGGAGGAAAATGGGGGGTGAGCTTAAAGCTCGTGGGTAACAATTTTATAATTGGTAACAAGTAAAAATCATTTATAAACCATTTTCATTTTAGAAATTCATGTGTATGCACATTATGAATGCATCACTCCATTTAACTTGTCATGAACACATAAACATATCAAATGGTCTGGGTAAGTCTCTGAACATGACGCACTACATATTTTCACATAATGGTCCTGTGTAGCCGTAAACTTGAGGGAGTCCATGAAGGAGCTCTGTGCCACTAGCAGGCAGGTGGGAGAAGCCTATAACTTGGTCAACATGCACGTGACGATTCTTGAGGGACTACCACAAACCCACATAACATATATTTCATGAACTTGTAAGCTTGCTGCCTAAAATGTCACTTCTTTGAAAACTTGCTTTTCATGTACTTGTTATATCTTGAAAACCCTTTCCAAAAATATGATTTCATGAAATATAAGCAAGAAATTCAAGGTGGGTTTCAATTTTATAATTAAGTAATTAGCCATTAAAGATTCTTTCAAGAAATGATTGGTTTTTCAACTACCTTATTCATGTGCATTTATTGCTCTTTAAATGTTGTAAGATGGTGCTATATGATTGCTGCATAAATTATGTTCATGATTGATGAAATGCTTTTGAAAATGATTATTTGAAAAGATACATGTTCATGAAATCATATTTTTAGAAAGGGTTTTCAAGTTATAGCAAGTACATAAAAAGCAAGTTTTCAAAGAAGTGACATTTTGGGAAACAAGCTTATAAGTTCATGAAATATGTGTTATGTGGGTTTGTGGTAGTCCCTCAAGAATCGTCACGTGCACGTTGATCAAGTTATAGGCTTCTCTCACCTCCCCATAAGCAGGTGATGAGCAAGAGATCGAGTAGTCAGTAGCCAAGGCATCACTCCACTTTTGAAATAATTTATATTTGAAGTAAATTCTGTAAAGCAAGGCTTTAGTTGCATTTTGAGCAACTCATGATTTATGTAATTTTTGTATTTTGTGAATTTTGAGACCTTAATGTAATTGCAGCTTGAAATGCCCTCTAAAGCTTTGTAAAAACTCTTACCTTTTTATGTCAATGGAATAAGATTAGCATTTCGCTCATGATTTTCTTTCAAGTTAATACATTTCATTGTTTAGTTTACATAAGGCAAAAGGGTTAGTGTTCGGACGTCAGGGATAGCCCTGGATTAACTTAGGCTAATCTAGGCAAAATGTGCCTTTTGAAGTTATAGGTCTTGCTTTTAGCTTCTAGCGGTTGATAGTAGGAATATCCAAAGTTATGGTCCTTAGAAGGGAAGACGTTTAGAAGTATCAAGTGGTATTATCTATAAAGGCATATCATCTGACATGACGTCACTTCGTCTGTGATGACATCATATCATCCGTAGAAATTTGTCGTCTATAGGAACATATCGTCCGTAAAGGCATATCGTCTGAAATGACATCACTTAGTCTGTGATGACATCATATCATCTATAGAAATGTATCCTCTGTAGGGATGTATCGTCTGTAAAGGCATATCGTCTGATATGACGTCACTTCGTCTGTGATGACGTCATATCATCTATAAAAATGTATCGTCTGTAGAAACCTTTTGTTTTAAGCGTTGCATCGTCTTAAGTTGACTTTGCTTTATCTTAAGTTGACCGTATTCGTCTTAAGCATTGCATTGCCTTAAGTTGACTTTGCTTCTTCTTAAGTTGACCGTATTCGTATTAAACGTTGCATCGTCTTAAGTTGACTTCACTTCATCTTAAGTTGACTGTATTCGTCTTAAGCATTGCATCGTCTTAAGTTGACCGTATTCATCTTAAGCATTACATCGTCTTAAGTTGACTTTGCTTCATCTTAGGTTAACCGTATTCGTCTTAGAAGTTGCATTGTCTTAAGTTGACTTTGCTTTGTCTTAAGTTGACCATGCTATCGTATGCGTTCTGCATTTGTCTTCTTCTTGTTTCATCTGCCTTTTTGATTCGTCTGCTTTTGCTTCGTCTGCCTTCTTACTATCGTCTGCTCCTTATTTAACCCTTCAGACGATAGAATCTGTCTACGATATCTGCATGAAAGTTGTAGATCTCGAAGTCTTCTATCAAGGCATCCTAAGATTGTCCTCATCTGCTATCTCTAAGGACAATTATGCTAATTGCCCTAAGATAGGGGCAATATGACTAACGATTTGGACATACTTGATTCTTTTGGCCATAACTTCTTCATCTGACCTCCAAATGAAGTGATTCTTGGAGTGATAGATTCCTAAGGCCTTTTTCTATCCCTCCATAACAAATTTTTGGCTAATAAGGGTTTATTGAAATAAACCTACAAGGTAGTAGCCATAACTTTGTTATGGGATATCCAAATGCGATAATTCTCGTCTCTAAATAAGCTAGAGACATAGAGCCTCACACGTTCTGAACAAGTAGAATTGAAAATTCAAGTTTGGCCTTTTCCCCAAATTTAGTTTAGAAATAGGAACAATGTATAGTTTTAATGTCTGTCCTGGTAGGGGCATGTCACCCTTGTGGGATATGCGTTCAGATGTCACTTAGGACATCGGGCCCGTTACTCACGAGGGCGGGCTGTCCAATAGGCATCCCCCAACATGAAAGGCCATTGTGGTGATTACAATCTTACTAGTACCCAAAAAGACCACAAACACAAGGGATACATCTTTATGTCATCCTCACATTCTATATGGGCATAATGTACGTGAAAATCAGTTATAAATGAAAAAACTAGATTCACAATTAAATAATCACATACTAATACTGAAAATATTGTCTTTAAACTTTATTTGAGACTTTTATATATAAAAAATCTCAATGAGAGTGTCTATTGTACTTTCCCGAATACAAAACCTATCGCATGAGATATAAAACTATAAGTGCCTCCCTCATGTGCAGTTCAAAGTACGAAAATGCACTCAAAATTAGCTTAAAGCTTTAAAAACTTTTCTAGAATCCAATTACCAACGTAATAAATCCAAAAAAATTGAAAAAACCACTCAAAAATTTCCCAAACCTGGAAACTAACCCAAAAGGACTCGAGGGACCTTTATGGGAATTCTAAAAATTTTGCTTTTTTTTTTGTGTTCGCTGATGTCAGCAGGCGCGTTAAATAGGGCGCGCGTGTAGACGCACTCCAGATGCGCATGCACCTCCACACGCACATGCGTGTTCACTATATAATGTGTGCAATCGCCAGCATGCAGTGCCGCTTGGTGGTAGGCGATTGGTGTGTACAATATAAGTGCCATCCATACCATTGCTCCTCCTGTTACTGTAACACCGTCAGGCGCGTGTATGGACGGTGCATCACCTCCGATAGGGAGGGCAATTTTCAGTGTTCCGAGATGTCATTTTTTGCTCTTTTTGGCCTGTTTCCGACCTGTTTTTCATAGCTAGCCTTATGTATACTACTTTTACTTAAATATATACGTAAAAAATTGAAAAATGAATCAAAAACTGAAGAAAACCATAATGAATGGAAATCGAAAAACCTTCGTTTCCGGCAACCTGATCATGTAACCGCTTTAATATCATATGTAACATGTAAGATAGACCTTATTACGTGTCTTGGATCATTCATAAAAGGGAAAAAATGAAGGAAATGCGGAATACCTTATTTTGGTTCCATCCAGAGTTTTGAAGGAATTTTCGATGCCAAAACGAGCTCTAATCTTCCCAAGACAGTTGAGGAAGTTGATCACCGACACTTGGTTAATGCCTTTCTTCAGTTTCCTTAAGATGTAAGCACTCCTGACGGGTCAGAGGAACTATATGCTTATGAATTACATAAGTAACTAAAGGAGACCTTAACCTTTATATATAGCTTTTATATCGGGCTTCTCCATTATAAGCCTGATATGGGTCTGGTCCACACTAACTGGGATCCATTTTCTACCTAGACTTCAACCCATCAATCTAGATCATTTATTGGCCACTTTATTACCTTTGTTAGGATCAAATTACGTAACTTAACCGATAAGTTATTAAAAACTCGAAAATACAATTAATAGTTGTCCAATTTATAGAAAAGGATAAAAATGTCCTAGTCGTTAAACAAAGAACAATTGTGAATTTCAAAGTTACAAGTACACAAACTGAACTACGCCTTGATTATTCATTAGATCATAGGCTAGTGAACAGATAATCTAAGCAATGCAATTACAATATCATTTCATATGAACATTCTTAAGGAAATGAGAACAATAGGGCTAAACTTGGCCCTCAGTGCCTCATGATGAAGAAAGGGTCGGACATAGATTTCTTCATTGTAAATAGTGTCCATCCATAATCAGTAGTATCATCTTCTATTGATTTTCTTACTAGTAACTATTAGTGTGGGTTTGATGACATATAAATATGATTACTCTCTCATCATCCAATATTTAAATTCCAGTAAATATATGAGCTAGTAGATTAAAATTTTTTTAAAAAATTCTTAAGTAAAATAAATTTAAAAAGTTCTTTTAGAATAAAAATATAATTCATGACAATAATCTTTGCAAGATAATAATAATAATTTTATTAATAGTCCAAAATAAATTCAGTCCATTTAATATATAAGTGAAAGGAGCCAAAATCTGAAAGTCTTGAAATTTATTTGGCCAAAGAATTCATGCATAGAGGAATCAATTGAGAAGTTCAGGATTCAAGAATTCCAGACAATTAATAATTAACATGTGTTTTAAATAAAAATAGTGCAGGGAGGTATTTAGCTGAAAGATACGTGAATGGATTAAGAGTTACATTATGAAGAAACATAGAAATTGGGAGAATGATGGAAGGTAGTTAAAAAAAATGGTTGAGAGCGTTAGAAGTTAGGCAATTATAAGAGACAAAATTATAGATGGTGAAAGTTAAGGAGATGGTGATAGGTAGTTAGCTAAAATATAGGGAAGTGGGTAGTTATAACACAAAATTGCTTGAGGATGAGATGATTATAAATTTACCAACACCATAATGAGGAAGGGGCTTGAGAACCTAATTCCCACATCAACATATTCAAATACAACAAAAATTAGTCTCCAGAGAGATCAATAAACCTATTTCAAACATATTTTGTTATTTTTTAAGCTTTATTTACTTTATGAATTCATCTTTGTTATATCAAATTTTCTTATCTAGTTAGTGAGTTTCTTTGTGCAACAATCAATTGTTTTCTTCAATCCAAATTTCGCTTGGTTGTATTTGGCATTTTTAGTAGCTTAGAACTCTACTCTGCAAGTTTTTCAAAAATCACTTATATAATTGATAAAAGTCAGATACAAATTATAGGAGAATTCCTCTTTGAGACCTTCGTATTCCTCATTAATACTAAATAATTTGGCACCTCCTATAGGACATGATGCAGGAACAAAAAATGGAAAAGAAATCACTTTGCCTCGAGTTATAAAGGAAGAAATCCTAACAACCATAGGGAATGAAGGCTTTGTATCACAGATGGTAGAAAATCTTAAGAAGGTAGCCTTGCCTTTCATTAGCAAAGTAAATCTTTGAAAGACTCGGGGGCATCTTGCTCTTAACGTAATAAAAGTCAGAGAATGCAGTTGCCTCCTACTAACTCCCTCTGTAGACAAAAGATATGTTCCTTCACACAAAAGAGAAGATAATCCTATTGCATCTCCTTGCATTATTCTAGTTAATGGATGACTTACAATCAGGCTCCAAATTCTAGGTAGATAAGGATTTGGTGGGAAGCTAAAGCTAATGGACCACAATAGGTTTGGGAGGTAACATAGCAATTATAAACCACAATCCCATTATTTACCCACTACAAATGAGATTACAAGTTGATATGGAAGCAGTCAGAGAAGTGGTTGAAGAATTACACAGGCCTGGTTTAAGATAGCTTGGCAGTTTTGAATTTTATAAACCTTATCTATAATAGATTGATCAGGAGACTTTTTTTTTCTCGTGGCTACAGAATTCCTAAATTTAACTTCTTTTTAGTGAATATGATCAATCCTGTTGGACCCTATTTCTGGAGCCCAACATCCTGAATCATGAAACGTGAGCATATTACCCTGTAGGGTCATTACAATGAAATCCCATTAATCATCATCGGTTTATCTTCATCCTCTAATACCATAAGTGTTGGGCCCCATTTCTGGAGCCCAACTCTGGAGTCGTACCCAAGTCATGCTCTTCCAACCGATTCCCTCACTTTCCTTCCACCAATATTTTTTAAAAAAACACCAAAGGCTACACATTTTTATGGAGAGATAGGAAAATGTGTTAGAAATCTATTGGTTCGAAAATCACTTCATTTGAAGATCAGATGATGAAGTTATGGGTAAAAGAATCAAACATGATTTTATTCTCAATCTTAATGTACCTATTTTGGGACAATTAACATAACTTTCTCTAGGGAAATTAGATTAAGGTTGTCTTAGTACATTTTTGAAGAGAACTTCTAGATCTACAAATTTTGTGAAGACTCTAAAGAGATATTTTTTCATTTAGAAGGTCAAAAATGCAATTTTCCAAAGGTGTACAGTGTATGTCCTTTAAACGGACATACACCTCCACCTAACAGACATACACGGGGTCTAGAGTGTTTTCCAGCCCCGTGAAGGTCCTTTTAATGGACCTAATGTCTGTTTAATGGACATAGATGAGGCTGGGAACATTTCCAGACACAAGAAGGTCCATTTAATGGGCTTATTGTCCGTCTAACAGACATAGGTGAAACTTAAGCCCCTCCAAAGCCTCTCCAATAGTTCCTACATCCATTCTACATCACTTTCACTCAAAATCTTCCCAATTTCACCTCTTATAATGCAATGTCACTTCTTAACAATTCAAACACAAAATTTAATCTCATAAAACTCTCAAATCTCAACTCATTTGATTCATCACATTTAACTACATCTCAACATTTTCTATAGTTGTCCTATATTCGTCTTGTGCAGCATTATGAAATTATAAGGAACATATCTATCAACTCTAACATCCAAAAATTTCATACTTTAAATCAATAGAAAGCCAGAAAAATAATCTACAACTTTCAAGAAGATAACTTTGTCCAATTCTACCTAAATTAATGCAGTTTTCCCCCTGAAATCAGAACACAATTCCTAACCCTTTAAAAAGCTGGAAAAATACAATGTAAAGACTTGGAAAGTCATGGACAAAATACCAACATATTTCATTAATATCAAAAGAAAAGAGTTTTACAAAGCTTTAATGGGTAACTCAAGCTACAATACATTATAATCTAAAAATACAAAGTTTACATAAACTAGAATTGCTCAAAATGTGACTAAAGCCTTGCTTTACAAAACTAGCTTGAAATACAAAAACATTGCAAAAGTGGAGTGATGCCTCGACTCTTGGTTACTCGATCTCACACTCTTCTCCTGAAGATGGGACGGAAATGGAGGGGTGAGCTTAAAGCTCATGGGTAACATTTTATAGCGAAAAAATAAGCAAAACCTTTGAAATATTCATTTGTCAATACAAAGTTCTAATTGAATTCATAAAATGTATCGTTCTCAAATTCTTAAACAAAATTCACAAACTAAAAATCTTGTATGTGTAACATCTCACCCCCGACGGGAAGGGTAGAATAGTAATTTGGCAAAAGATGAGAGTGACTGGGACTAATTAGGATTGTTCATGCATACTGGTATTTGTTAACAGTGAATTTTTGCACATGACAAATAACTGTACATGCATTTATGATATTTCTCGATATTTAGGTCTAAATGAAAATTTACTATGAATAATGTGGCAATTGTGTTGGAAAAATTTATTGGAGTGCGTTTTTGTGTGTTTTCTATTTTAAGGGAATTTTAGAAATTTTTTGGGAATTTTTCGGGAAAAATTTTCGAACCGGAAAAAATCACCAAGTGACGAACCGACTGGTTTTCTGTATCGAGAATTGCTGTCAAATGGTACTATCATATTGGGTCCATTAATTTGAACTTGAAATTTGGGCCATTGGACTTGAATGGGTCCAAGATCCATTTTATTAGGGTTTAATCTTATTACATGTGACTTTTGCCTTTTCCTTACCTTGCCCTTTTCTTCTCAATGGACAAGTGTCCCATGCCATTTAATGCTTGCTTGCCTCCTTCCTCGGTTTTGCCTAGTGAAAGAATGAAAAAGATCAAGTTTATTGCTTATTACCTTTGTCATCCGAAACCTTCTTTTGCCTTCCTCTCCATCGAATTGCTCTCAATCTCCCTAGTTGAATTGCTACCTTCCTACCTTAAGTGTTGAAGTGTAAACCTTCTACTCCCCTTGGTATGATGAGTGTCGTGTGTGCTAGTGATGTGAAGGAAGTTGGTGCTTTGGTGTTTTAATTGAAGCATTTAAGAGTTGGAGTTGGAAGCTTGAATTAGGTAAGACTTTAAGTATGCCTTTTAAATTGTAGTGGTTAGATACATTGATTAGAAATTATTGTTCATTAATTGTGCTTTATGAGGCTTTAATTGCATGAAATCTATGGTTTGAGTTGTTGGGTATAAGGTTGTGGTTGTGTATGAATTGAGGTATGAGTTGTGTATTTTGCAATGATTTGTGTGTTGTTAGATGCTTAATGCTTAAAAGAAAATGATTGAGTATGATGCTGAAATTTTATGGGTTTATGTTGGAGTGAAGTG
>JANIHZ010000209.1:28921116-28936197 GCA_027478365.1 Erythroxylum rufum | reverse complement strand
CCTAATGTAGAGAGAGATGAGACAAAATTTACCTAAACCTTCCTTTGGTGATATCTTCCAATCCTTTGAGAATTTCTTAAATCTAATGATAGATTTGAGTTCCTTGACCCCAAATTAGCTTAGAACACCTTGGTTTGAGTTGAAAAATAAAAAAAGAAGGGTGAATTTTGGTGATGGCCAAAACTTCCTCTCTTCTCCTTCTTCTCCTTTCTTTTAATTAAAAAACTAAGTGTTTTTAAGTCTTTACTAATGGGATGCACGACCTTAAATAGAGAAGGGTCTAGAATAGTGGTATCAGAGCCGCTACCCGAACCATTGTGTCAGCTAGGCTAGACCCCAAAGAGAGCTGGGCCCTAAGGGAGGTGGAAAGTGTGAGATCCCACATCAGTTGGAGAGGGGAACGAAGTACGCCTTATAAGAGTACGGATACCTCTACCTTACAGACTCGTTTTTCATAGCCTAATGTACTGGATCCCATCAGAACTCCTAGGTTAAATATGCTTGGGCGAGAGTAGTTCTAGAATGGGTGACCTCCTAAGAAGGCCTTGGGAAAAGCAAAATCGTGAGGGCTTGGCTAGGTCAAGGCCCAAAGCAGACAATATCTATAAGCGGGTGATTTGGGATGTTATATTATATCTATTTATCCTCAGGTTTTGAGACAATCCTATCAACTGACTTTTGTCTTCACAGTAAAAAGTTGTCTTCAAATGATTATTTATATCAAATAACTGTTTCACCATTACAAATAAGTTTATACTTGCAGGCAGCGGCCAACAGTGCTTGGACATTCCTAGATTTTAGTGGCTATTTGTGATAGTCACGTGGTTGAATAGGTTTTGCCAGGAGTTTGTTTTGCCTCCCTTATCTTGATAGTCTTAAAACTATATATATCTTGTTCTTTCCGAAAGCAAAAACAAGTAAAGATGTTAGAATGTAACTTGATTTAGTGCTATTGAAAAGTTTATGTTGTATTGTAATGTAGTAGGTATAGATTACTTGTATTAGGAGTAATTCATCATGTTCTGTCAAGTCCAAGCATTATTGTATTTTTTGAATTTGAAACTAATGTATTCAGCACACTCAACCTATATAAGTTCTAAATGCAATGAACGAAGTAGCTCCCTTTTGATTCAATTCATCTTCTCATTTAACTTTACATGTTCTGTATACATTCTTCTGCAAAAGTTTACATGGTATCAAAGCATTCTTGATCTTCTAAGGGGCTTGTGACTTAAAAAACCAGAAACTTTCATCTCCTCTTTCATCTCTCATCAGCCTTCACTCAAACTACAAAACTAATGACTACACTGCACCCCCTGTTTTCAATGGCCAAAATTATCAAATTTGGGCTGTGAAGATGAAGACATATCTGAAGTCGCTCGACCTTTGGGATTATGAAAAAGGTAAGGAAGTAAATCCTCTTCCTACCAATCCCACAGTAAATCAGATCAATCATCATGCTGAAGAAACAACCAAGAAATTTCGTGCACTTTCTTGCATTCATTCAGCAGTGGACGATGTGATCTTTACAAGGATCATGGATTGTGAATCTGCCACCGAAGCTTGGGAAAGGCTGAAGCAAGAGTTCCAGGGCAGTGACAAGACCAGGAAGATGCAAATCCTCAACCTGAGGAAAGAGTTTGAGATGCACAAAATGAAGGAGTCGGATAGAATCAAAGATTATGTTGACAGAGTTATGAAGACTGTCAATGAGATTAGGCTGTTGGGAGAAAATGTTGAAGAGAAAAGAATAGTGGACAAGGTTATGGTGACACTTCCTGAGAGATTTGAATCAAAAATCTCATCCTTGGAAGACAATTAGGACATGGATAAGATCACCATCACAGAACTTGCTAATGCATTGCAAGCTGTGGAACAAAGGAAGGCTTTTCAAGAAGAGGAGAGTCAAATGAAGGAGCATATGTAGCTGCTCACAAGTTGAAGTCTTCTGGCCACAAAAAATACTCATATAACAAGAAGGGAAAGGAGAAAGGTGAATGGAATAGAGGAAGGTTTAAAAGGGACAAGTTTCCTCCTTGTCTTCATTGTCAAAAGACAAATCACACATTAGATTTCTGCTGGTTTAGACCAAATGTGCAATGCAAGGGTTGTAAACAATGCAAATTTGGCCACACGAAGAAGGTTTACAAGTCTTACCATAAGAAGCAAGCTCGTGCACAGCCTACACAAGTTACTGAAACTTCAGAGGAGCATGAAGAAGAGCTATTTACTGCTGTGAAGGAGATGTGTGTAGTTGGTCATTCCTCTGCAACTTAGCTTGTTGACAGTGGATGCACAAACCATATGATAGCTAATTCCTCTATTTTCAAGGATCTTGATCGAAGATTTGCATGCAAGGTGAACTTGGAGATGGTAGATTGGATGCTCAAGGAAAAGGTACAATTCTTATCCAAACTCCTTCTGGAACAAGAAACATTTCGAATGTTTTATATATACCCGATATTGACATGAATCTACTAAGTGTTGGTCAACTACTTGAGAAAGATTACAAACTATCTTTTGAAAACAAAATGTGCATCATTAGAGACTTGTCAGGAACAGACATCTTGACTGTTGTAATGAAGAGGAGGAATTTTCCAATCGAATGGCCCGATGCAGCAGCTAGAGTACATGTATGTGTTGAAGATAACACTTATCTTTGGCACAAAAGATTTGGACACACCAACTTCAACTCATTGAAGCAACTCAAGGAATCAGAACTTGTGCAAGATCTGAATTCTATAAGTGATTATTCTGGTGTGTGTAGAATCTGTCAAATGGGAAAATTAAGCAAGTCTCCACTTCCCTTGAATCAAGCTTCAAGAGCAACTAACAAACTCCAGCTGGTGCATTCAGATGTGTATGGACCAATGAGTGTTTCCACAATCAAATCCAACAGGTACTTCCTTCTATTCATAGATGACTTCTCAAGGTATTGTTGAGTTTATTTTCTTAAACCGAAAAGTGAAGTGCTGGAATGCTTTACAAAGTTTAAAGCATTAGCTGAAAATCAATGTGGCTTGTCAATCAAGACCCTGAGGACAAACAATGGGACTGGATACACATCTAATGCATTCAAGGAATTGCTTCAAGCTATTGGAATTCTCTATCAACTGACTGTTATTTACTCCCTTCAGTAGAATGGTGTTTGTGAAAGGAAAAATAGAACAATCATGAACATGGCTCAATGTTTGCTGCTGGAGAAAAACTTGCCAAAAATTTTGTAGGTTGAAGCAGTTAAAACTGCTATATATCTAAAAACAGATTTCCCACCAAAGCTGTTGAAGGTAAAACACCATATGAAGCATGGTTTAGAACTAAACCTTCGGTTGCTCACCTTAGAATTTTTGGCAGTGTATGCTACTCTCACATTCCTGAAGCAAAGAGAGATAAGCTGGATCAACATGCTGAGATTGGAATTCATGTTGGCTATAGTAACTCTTCTAAAGGTTACAGAATTCTGAATCCTCTTACCAATCGAGTTTATATGAGTAGAAGTGTGAAATTTGATGAAATCAATGTTTGGGACTGGACAAAGCAATCAGTCACTTCCTCTCCTCAAAATGCACTTGATGAAGATGTTGTACAGCAGCAGAATGAAGTTAATGAAGATTCTGAAGATGAGCTTGCTATAAGAGGAACCCGAACACTTGATGACATCTATGCAAGATGTAATGTAGCTTTGTATGAACCTTCTGACATCAATGAAGCATTGAATTGTGAAAATTGGAGACCTGCAATGGAGGAGGAGCTTCGACTGATCAACAAAAATGAAACTTGGATCTTAGTTCCTAAGCCTGCGGATAAGGAAGTAATTGGCCTGAAATGGATTTTCAAAGTGAAACTCAATCTGGATGAGACAATCAACAAATTTAAAGCAAGATTAGCTGTCAAGGGGTTTGCTCATAGGCATGGGATTGATTTCAATGAAACTTTTTCTCCAGTTGCAAGGTTTGATACAATTAGAATCCTACTGTCCATTGCTACCCATCTGAAATAGCAAGTTTTCCAACTTGATGTTAAGTCTGCCTTCTTAAATGGCATACTTGAAGAAGAAATTTTTGTGGAACAACCTGAGGGATTTGTAACCGATCCTAACAAGGTTTATTTGTTTAAGAAGGCCTTGTATGGACTCAAGCAAGCTCCAAGGGCATGGTATGCAAGGATTGATGAGTATCTCTTGAATTTTGGATTTCAGAAAAGTTGCAATGAAGTCACATTGTATGTCAAACTTTTTGGAATTGAAACATTGGTGGTTTTAGTGTATGTTGATGATCTTTTGATAACTGGAAATAACCTGAAGGTCATCAAGGATTTTAAGTCTAAAATGGAGCTTGTCTTCATGATGAATGACCTAGGAATAATGTCTTATTTTCTGAGAATGGAGGTTAAGTAAGGCAGACATGGAATCTTCATCTCACAAGAAAAATATGCTTGAGGGCTGCTAAAGAAGTTCAGTTTGGGAAAGTCCAGATCTGTTAGCACTCGTGGAGTTCAAGGAACTAAGCTATTTCTTGATGATGGATCAGATTTGGCAGATGCTACTCTTTATAGAAGTGCAGTTGGTTCATTGTTATATTTTTCAATTACAAGACCTGATATTATGTTTATCATAAGTCTGCTATCTAGGTTCATGAATTGCCCTTCTGAATTGTATTTTAAGGCTGTTAAAAGAGTTCTAAAGTATTTGCATGGAACTCTCAACTATGGATTGCTTTATAAACCAATTGGTTGTGTGAAGTTGATTGGTTTTACTGATAGTGATTGGGCTGGTTCACTCACGGATATGAAAAGCACATTAGGGTATTGCTTTTCTCTTGGATTAGCCATGATCTGTTGGAGCACAAAGAAGCAAGGATCTATTGCTCAATCCACTGCTGAAGCCGAGTATGTTGCTGCCTCATCTGCTGTGAATCAATGTGTGTGGTTAAGAAAGGTTTTACTTGATTTGAATTTCAAGATGGAGAAGGCCACTGAAATTTTTTGTGACAACAAATCTACTGTGGCTATGGTGAAAAATCCTGTTTTTCATGGAAAGACCAAGCATATCAAGATCAAATATCATGCCATTCGAGAAGCTGAGAAGGAAAACCAAGTGAAGTTGCTGTATTGCTCATTAGAGGAACAAGTTGCTAACATTTTTACCAAGAATCTGTAGAAACTTCGATTTGAGCTTCTTAGGGAGAAGTTTGGAGTTTTCAGCAGCACTTGCATCAAGAAGGAGTGTTAGAATGTAACTTGATTTAGTGCTATTGAAAAGTTTAAGTTGTATTGTAATGTAGTAGGTATAGATTACTTGTATTAGGAGTAATTCATCATGTTCTGTCAAGTCCAAGCATCATTGTATTTTTTGAATTTGAAACTAATTTGTTCAGCACACTCAACCTATATAAGTTCTGAATGCAATGAATGAAGTAGCTCCCTTTTGATTCAATTCATCTTCTCATTTAACTTTACATGTTCTGTATACATTCTGCAGCAAAAGTTTACAAAAGACTAGTCTTTTTTTTTTATAAAACAAAAGACTAGTCTTACCCAAAGGGATAGAAGACTTATCCAGATTCAAGTTCCTTTTCCTTTTTCTCCCTGCACATAATGAGTATGTTTGTCTTTTGTTAGATTCTTCATTTAGTGACTATAAAATCCAAACTAGAGACATTGTTGTATTACGAGAGATGCAATTAAATTTTCAATGTTAAAGCAAAATACTTAGTTTTCCAGCATTAATTGAAGGAAAGTCTTTGCTTCAAAACAAAATGACATTTTCATTTACTCTTAATGGTTAATCAAAGGCCATAAAATAAATATATTTACGAACTGAATAATCAAATATATTCAACACATAATTACAAAGGAAACAGTAAAGAAGAAAACACAAACTATGTCTATGGTTTTTGAAATGGTTTTTTTTTTTGGATAATTCACAAAATGCTTCATATAAATTAATTGAAGGACATGAGAAAGGCTAAATTTCCCTTGAAATTATGAATCTCCCCAATAAATTCAAAGTTTTATATCCTAAATCGCAAACTTTTTAGTATTTGAGGATAGTTCATTAGGTCTGTTGAGAAAATAGAATATTATTATATTTTGATTACTTGATCATCGCTAATTATGATAAGTCTTAGCCATAACTCTTGATTAGAACCGTCGTATATTTTCATGTTTAGTCGTATCTTTTTGTTAGCGTAGTTGTAATTTACTAATGTTCAGGCATACTTCATGCTCACAAATATGTACATATGTTACAATCATGTAATGAGAATACACACAAAAACTCTTACTTTCACATAGTATCAGAGGAACCCTAATTTTTACGTTTTCTTTCATCGACTTTTCCAGTACTACTAACCTGTAAACACCATTACCAACCACTTGACATCATGCCTTTTCTATTAAATTAACAAGTTAAAACTACTTGATTTGGAAACATAATTTATTCCTCTTTTGAATTATCACAAATTAACTAGTTTTGTTGATAGTTCCATGCATATATTCCATCCAAAACATTACCTTTTCTTACCAATCTAGATGAACAGATTCTCAATCCAGATTATGAAACTTGGTTCAATAAGAATTAATTTCTCTTGTCATAGTTATTTTCCTCCATAACTTTCTATATTTCAGAACAGACAACTTCAGCTTAATATAGAACTTTAAGAATTGAAAAAGAATGTTATGAGTGTGACACAATACGTCCAAAAGGTAAAAGCTCGTGCTGTTGAACTTACATTGCTGGTAGATCCATTTCTGATGCTAAAATCAATGTGATAATCTATACCAATATTGGCTCTAAATTCTTTCCCATCATTGCAGCATTAAACTTAAGACATGAACCTGTGTCCTTTCTTGAATTGCATGAACAACTCTCAACTTATGAAATATTACTAAAAAGTATGTAAGACTCTCATTTAGCTAATGTTGCTATGAAACAACCCAAACAATCTACTCCAAAATATTTGAAGGTAAACGTTAATTAAAATAGATCTGCCAATTGTAAAGGGGGACAAAGAAAGATTTCAAATTTGTGGCTTAGAAGACTATATAGTTGATCGATAATGATGTAGATATATACCTCGCCAATGCTTTAATGTTCAAACTAATATGGCCTGGTCTCGCTCTTCTATATATCATAATCATACCTAGGCCCCAACAACTCCTATGATGCTTAATAAACCAACAATGCAATTAGTTTAATCTTACATGCGATGGTACCTTGACACAAAAGCGACACATGATCATGTGACTCCAAATATTACTAATCTTTGCACTCTCCTATAGATGAAAATTGGAAAGCAGTGAAATGCATCTCGTAGTATTCGCAATATAAAACCAATAACTGACTTTTCTTTTCTAACAGTAATTACTTTCATTTATAATGCTTTGTTAACATTAATTGGGGTGGTTGTGATGATCGAAGATGTACCAACGGCTTTGGTATTATCTTGGCAAATCATTAATCTCTTATAAGGCAAAAAAAAAAAAAAACAATCTCCTGACTTTGAATATCAATAAAAAGATAATAATAATAATATTTTTATATAAAGAAAAGATAAGCACTTCACTGCTAAAAAAAATGGAAGCTTCACGAGAACAAACATTTTTTTTATATTTCCATCCATTAAAGAGATAGAACATATTTATTAGTTTGGCAGGTTGGGCTCATATAGCAACCAAGGGTTAAATCAATTGAATTTATTTTCGTTTTTTTATATTCTTCCTTAATTAGTATAGTTTGATTTGATATAACAAGCAACATGTTTGATGTATCTTAAGTGTAGGGTAAGCTGAAAATTGGTTCCAACAGATAACTACAAGGACAAGACATTATCTTCATCTCATCTAACTTAATTGTGGAACATTAGAAATCACCGAAGTCAAATGGTTTATGTTCGTTTTCTTTCTTTCTTAATATTGACGAGTCGTTCGTTGAGGATAGACTGCCTCCACTACTGTCCAAAGGCACCGAATTCCTAGCTGTATGCCTCATCTCAGGAAAAAATTAAGGGCTATGTGCCATTTTTGACAAAGTTAATTATAGTTGCTTTTATCTTACTCAACATCTCATCTCAACTTTCCCGTATTTGGATTTTGTTTGGTTTGGAAGTATTATAACTTGTTTCAAATTTTGCGGCTTCAACCATGTCTAGTCGATCTTAAAGTGGTGAAGGATCCCCCTTTGTGCACTTTACTAGCTACACAAATCATTTCGCTTATTGAATTTTAAAGCAAATTCTTTCATGCATTCCTAAACACGTACTTATCATTGTTAAGGCTCGTACCCTTCTACACGAATAGCCAAAGCATGGTTGAGAATTTCGATATTAAGAGAAGTTTGGTTGTGTAAGAAAAACATGCAAGTTAGGGAGGAACTACAGATGTGTCGCCGACCACTTCAATTCAGCTAATAACAAATCGACCCCCAACCGTGACCTATATGATCTCCCACTCCCCAACCATACGAAGGCATTAATTTCTGGTACTACTCGGCCATAACTCACAGCTGATGCAATTAGACGCAGGCATTGAAAATGAGAACACGTTGAAGTCCCAACTGTGCATGTAGGAAGACTTTTGGCCACGATTGGCGACCGCCCATAACCGTGACAAACTTCTTTTCCAAGTGTTATAAGAAAATTTTTATTTTTTATTTTTGGCTGTTTTGGAAACAAACTTATTATAGCTATATAAGAAGGTGGCCTTTCAATACAGCCTTTTGTAGAGAAGAGCTCCAAAACGTTTAGATTTAGAAAACCAAGAGAAGTACACAAGAACACTCAAATCAAGTTCCTTGTGTCAGTATCTCTTTCACCTTATTCTTGTGGTGTTTCCTGTTTCGTTTCCTTCTTCTCTAGGACTTTGGTTTTGGCCTTTTTTGTGCCTCTAATTTCTTTTGTTCATCTTTTTGAAAGAGAAGGGTTTACGTTATACAGCCTCAGGGGAAAGAAGCTGAGGTCGATTATCATCAGAATATCAAATTACTTCATTGGGAAAAAATGGTTGCTCCATTGTCAACTTGGCCATGGGAGAACATGGGAGTTTATAAGGTAGAGAAATCTCTTACCAGACTCTGTTTTCTTACAGTGTCACTGCCTGAAATCCATGGAGTTGATTCTTGGAATATTTTCTGTTGCTTGACGTTGACGTGATTTGTCTCTTCAATGTTTGTTACGCAGTATCTGCTCTATGCACCTGTTCTCTCCAAAGTCGCGTATTCAAGAATTCAGGACGGAACTTTCAAGGTCGATTGGTATCTGCATGTTGTCGTATTATTTACGCTGAGAGAGTTTGTTTATTTTCTGTGGAGTTCCTTCTCTAGCATGCTTTTCCTGAATCGCAAACTCCGGATTAACAAGGATGGGTATGATTTCAAACAGATAGACAGTGAATGGGATTGGTAAGATTTTCCTGGAAAAAAGAAAGATTTTTCTTGTTCTTTCTTCCCCTGAATTATTATGATGGTTAGTCATTATGCTACTGGTAGTTGGAAATTGACCGGCCAACAGTTACAGTTGCATCTTTGTTTACGGGGGATTTTGCAGGGACAACTTCATTCTTCTCCAGGCACTGATTGCTTCAATGGCATGTCTTGTTTTTCCATCATCCCTTGAAAATGCTCCGCTCTGGAACACGTATGGTTTTATTACCACCTTGATCCTTCATGTAGTTATTACAGAGCCTCTGTACTATTGGGTTCACAGATGGTTTCACAACGGATATCTCTTTACTCATTACCATTCACTCCACCATTCGAGTCCGGTCATACACCCTTTCACAGGTAAAGAACAGGCATAAAATTTCTAGCCCGTGGATTAATGTCTTTAAATGCTCGTCTTTATTTGTTTATCATCTCTTGTGCAGGTGCAAATGCAACATTTTTGGAACATTTGATACTAACAGTTTTAACCAGTATTCCAATAATTGGAGCTTCTGCGTTGGGATATGGATCAAAGAGCACGATCTATGGCTACCTTCTGGCATTTGATTTTCTCAGATGCTTGGGACATTGTAATGTTGAAGTTGTGCCTAATCAACTGTTTGAGACATTTCCGTTCTTTAGATACCTTGTCTATACCCCAACGTAAGTGCTAAGCAGCCTAAGCTAAATATTCTCTTCACATGCTTGATTAGAACCACATTTGGCACATCAACCAGCCACAAAATAGTGCATTCAATGTTTCAAAGAAACCATACCCATCTACAAGCTGATGGAGTTGTTACAGTTGTAGTCCCCAACGCGATTCTACACATATACAGAGGGCCGCATTGTTTTACCATCCTATTGGAAAGTCCATTTTACTTTCTTTCTCACATGAAACTTAGGAAGAAATGTGCACGAGCAACTTCATAACAATGTACAGCAATGATATGGTTGCGTAGTCCCCTTATGATCGCTTGAATCCATACATTTTGTGAACCCCATCCATTAACTTCAGCCCAAACTTTACGAATGCTCTGTCACCGCTTTTGATCTGTTCAACATCTGATGCGAGTGCGTAGCAGGATAATTGCATATCAGTATACTACATACGCGTCAGTGCACACAAAATTTGCTATGCCACCAAATTTACCAAAGGAAATTTTGCTACATCACATTTTCTAGCTCCTAATTTTCTTTATTATCTATTGACTTACAATTTTATGGTTGGCGGATTGCAGGTACCACAGTCTGCATCACACAGATATGAAGACCAATTTCTGCCTCTTTATGCCGCTCTTTGATGCTTTGTGGAACACTCTGAATTCCAACTCTTGGGATCTGCACAAGAAAATGAGCTCAAACGGCGGTAAATCCTGAAGCATTAAATTAAATGACCAACTTTTAATGCATTAAAATGGGGTTTTCCCACTCACAATCACACCGGACAAAAATTTACATAGGACCATTCCAATAAAAAATTTCCATGAACAGGCTAGCGCATGTCATCAAAGTTTGTATCTGGAAATGGCATAATGTGTTGACAAATGCAAGAGTAATGGATCTGCTTGAATTGCCATATCACATTAATATTTTGAATTTCGACTGATTCGGGATCTTGGTTTTAATGCAGACGAAAAGGTAGCTGATTTCGTGTTCTTAGCTCATGTGGTAGATGTAACATCTTCAATGCACGGGCCATTCGTTAATCGATCATTTGCGGCCCTACCCTACTCGACGAGATTCTTTCTGCTGCCTTTCTGGCCCCTGGCTTTTACTGTCATGTTCATACTGTGGGCTGCTGCTAAGACTTTCTATGTATCTTTCTACAATCTCAGAGGCAGGTTGCACCAAACATGGGTTGTACCTAGGTTTGGCTTTCAGGTGGGCGAAACATAATTTGTTTAATAAACGTTGTTAAATTTTGTTGTCAAAGACTCATAATTTTATTTTATTATTCCTTTTCTTCTCAGTACTTCTTGCCATTTGCTGCAAAGGGCATTAATAATCACATAGAAGACGCCATTCTCAGGGCTGACAAACTCGGTGTCAAGGTCATTAGCCTTGCCGCTTTGAACAAGGTAAGTAATTAACTCGGCATTCCTTAGCAAGTCATTACGTCAAATCTTGTTTTCCATTGACTTTGCTTTAAGAAGGCTCGAATAGGTGGGGTGTGAGGGACAAGTGACATCTAATCAAGTTATAAGGCTTGCTGGCAGCAAGTCTAGTTTTGCTCTCGCTACTTCTACGTGTAAGGCCAGAAATAAACAAATGTTAATTTGGTCGGATTATGGTAGTTGAAAAAAATAAATGCATGGTATTAAACGATCCAAAGTGGGAAGTGGGACTTCTCTCTTCTTGAACCAAAAGTTTAATAATCGTTGCCGTTTAGGAATACATTATTATGGTCCTGAGATGGCAGATTTTTCACAAACTTTCTTGCCCAAACCCTGTGGAGAACCTTTGTTGTCAAATAACAGCTGACTAATGATGTAGGTCCGTAATTATCATCTGAACTGTTTTCTGTAATGATCATGACTCATGACATAATCTCTTCTTGGCTAAATCCTGTTAGAGAACTTCTATATCAAATAACACCTTCTTAATGAGTAGTAATGTAAATAGCAGCATTCAAAAACTTCGGGCCCTGGAGACTTTCTTGCTTGCAATTATCAATTACTGCCTGTGCAGCAAACAGTGATTTGAAGTAACATTCCTAAACGCAAGTATCATTTCAATCAATGATTTTCGTTTTCTTCTTTTTCCGATTAAAATTTACTCCTTAAAAGAGTTCAGATGCCTCGCTGCATGTCTAGTAGAATCCCACGTCCCTAAACCGCCTCGAGGCTTGATAGATTCTGTTGTTAATTCCAATGCTTGTTGACACGAGTGCATTTGCCATTAATGGGCATGAACGATTAAATGATGTTTCTGTGTAATCCTATTCTCATTTTTCTGGGAAAATAAAACATTTGGGTACAGAATGAAGCACTTAATGGCGGCGGAACACTGTTTGTCAACAAGCTTCCAGACCTTAAAGTTCGAGTCGTTCATGGAAACACCTTAACTGCTGCAGTTATCCTCAATGAGCTCCCCAAGGATGTGAAGGAAGTCTTTTTAAGTGGAGCCACTTCCAAGCTTGGAAGAGCAATTGCTCTCTACCTCTGCCAAAAGAAAGTCAGAGTCCTTGTAAGTGACCTCGGGCAGTAATATATTTAACTATGTGATTAAGAGCTTTAGCCTTGTAAGTCCCAGTTTCCAGAACTGATGTTAGGTGGGGGTGAAGCATGAAAGAGAGAATGAAGTCACTCATAATTAAATCAGTTACACATGAAAGGAATTATTGTCTGTAACAGACCAAGGTATTTAATATCAGATTTAGATTGGGAGGCATATGTGGTCTCCGGTTGGTTATGGGTTGAAGTAACCAACATTAATAGGGACTGGCAATGCCAATTATTGTGGGTTAATCAATTAGCTTATGGTTATGTGGTCATTGTTGTAGAACTGATTTGATAGTTTGATGACTCAATACAGATGTTGACGCTATCAACAGAAAGATTCCAAAATATTCAAAAGGAAGCCCCACTGGATTGCCAAAGCTTTCTCGTCCAAGTGACCAAGTATCAAGCAGCTCAGCATTGCAAGGTATGTGTTCTTTCCCAAAAATAGAAAAGCAAAATGACATTTTCTAATATGGAACCTGACACTCATTTCAGGTGAACCCATATGAGTAAACCCTTTTAAAGAAGGTCAAATATGCAAATAAAAATGATATCTTTCTGCAACGCAGTGCATGGGATTTAGATGTGAAATTGGATTGTGAGGTTTATTATTGTGTTTGAAATATAATTTGTAGACGTGGATAGTTGGCAAGTGGATCACACCAAGAGAGCAAAGATTGGCCCCACCTGGTACGCATTTCCACCAATTTGTGGTACCACCCATCTTGCCATTCAGAAGGGACTGCACCTATGGTGATCTTGCAGCAATGAGACTACCGAATGATGTTCAAGGCCTCGGATGTTGCGAGGTGACCACCTCCTTAGCCTTTTCTTCTATACTACCAATGGATGGATCAATATGAAAGCATTTAAATTTTGAATTTCACATACAAGTACCCTTCAATCTTTGGATGCTATCATTCTCTATAAATCCAGAAATAGGTTCAGGAGAAGGGTACACTTACTTAGCTGAAATCTTCAAGAAAGAGACAGACGAAGTCTATTATTAACTCAGAAAGGGGAACAGGGGTATAGCTGTTCTTCATTTCCATATTATATAAGAATCCCAATCTCTATGCGGTAATTCATACTAATAGTTACATACAGTTACAATGACAAGATTTGCAGACAAGAACTAATATTCTACAAAGGTTATATAATATTTGCGTACCATTGATTAAGGCCTGAAAGAAATTGTTGTTGTGAACAGTACACCATGGAAAGAGGAGTGGTGCACGCGTGCCATGCAGGAGGAGTGGTTCACCTGCTAGAGGGCTGGACTCACCACGAAGTTGGAGCTATCGACGTTGAAAAGATTGATCTTGTATGGAATTGTGCTCTCAAGCATGGGTTGAAACCTGTGGCAAGTAGCTCCACATAGCACATGTTTTCTTCGGTGCCAAAATTTCTCATCTTTAATATTGTTATATTTGCCTTTCTCTACCCCCAAATCTTCTGTTTTTGTTTTCTGTTGTATTTATAACTGGAACTGCCACAAAAAGCAGTCTGTTGAGTTGCAAATTCAATCCAATATGTGTTATCACCTGTCCTTTTGGAATTAATTTATACTCAACGGATGTGCTGAAGTTATTTTTATTTTTTCAGTAGTCGTTTCCTTTCCAACGGAACTATTGGCATTGTCGTGTGAAAAGGAATTAGGAATTTTAAAATAATTTAAGAGACATTTACTATAAGGTCTTTTTGTAAGTTTATAATAATACAAGCTTTGTAATAAATTAAAATAAAACCATAAGGGAGGTCCACACTTGATTTTATGTATAATTAAAACCAATCTTTATTTGTTGCCAATAATACATTTGTAGTGTATTCGTTTAATATTATGTGGTAAAGTACCAAAAGTAAAAAGAAAAATAGGAACAGAGTTTACAACTTTATGAGCAGCGCCCATCTTAGAAACCCTCTCATTCAAAAAAATTGAACACCCAAAAGGGAAAAGGGATTAGTATGACTCCTGAGATGAAATCAGCCAATCACAACTAGATTTTGATACTCTTCACCAAAATATAAATGCTTACTATCACCGTCTAAGAAATAACTTCATCAAATTTTTGGAGAAGCCACTCATAAGTACATCTCCCTTCTTCAACCTAGACGTGGGCATAGTCCTTGAATCTTTTGGCTTCCAGGATATGATTTCAGAGATCTCAGTGCTAAAACTCTTCTTTCACTGCAACAAAAAACACATTAAATAACAAAGAAAAGCCTAGCTACAAATATATGACAATAAAGTAAAGTTGCTGCTATAAGTATAAGGCAACAGAAGTTTTTGATTATTCAACACAATGAATAATATTGTTTTAAGTTTTAACTAAAACAACAAAATAATTACAAATTATAGCATACTACAACAAAAATGACATATAGTAACACTAGACAGTAACACTTTTGACAATATGTTATAAAATACCTATCTATGGT
>JANIHZ010000209.1:28865246-28880671 GCA_027478365.1 Erythroxylum rufum | reverse complement strand
GTTCGGTATCAGAGAAAGAAGAGATTTCGGGGTACCACGCTCAGGTATGAAGGTATGTTTGTTAAGAGGTTGGGTTCTGGTAACGGGATCCAGCACTAACTACTCCATTCTTCTATGACTTACTATGCTGAATAAACTAAGCATAACAGACAGAATGCACTATATTTCTTCTAAATCTACTTGTGCTCTTTGTGAGATAGAGGAAGAATCAAGAAACCACTTATTTTTCCTCTGCCCTTTCTCCCATTTTTTATGACGAGGCAATTAACTAATCCCAGTTTTCCTCTGCCCTCATCGTGGAGAATTAACTAATATATAGACGAGGCAAACAATCTCAGGACATAATAGATCTATAAATTTTTGCAAGAAAGTACCAGGTAGACGAGGACTGAGGGTTTGGTAAGCCGCAAATTGTCTAGAGTTCTCCCCCTTTTTTGATGTGTGGTGCAAGAACATAAGCTCTGAACACAAATGTTGGTCCATGCAACACGAGAACAACTTCTAATCCACGAGTGGTGAGGACAAGCAACACGAAACTCTAAAGATCAACTATCAACTGGAGCATCTCTTATGGAACGCAGTGAACGCTTCTCTACCCAATCCCTAATTTCGTTGGGATTAGTGAATAGGGTAACACACGATTGTTACGGTTTGATCTAATTGCAAGGTATGGGACTTGAATCCCATATTAGTTAAATACAAAATTGATATGGAATTTATAAGGACTTTAGGCTCTCTACCCTCATAAGCTAGCTTTTGGGGTGTGACTCTCCTAAAGTCCTTATCAATTGGTATCAGAGCCAGGTTGGCTCCGATGGGAACTCGACAACAAACTAATGCCGAGTTTCGTAATGAGGTACAAGAAGTACTTGGTCGACATGAATCCATGTTTGATAAAATCCACTCCACCATGCAAAACTTGCTTTCCAAAGTCCAGAATATTGAGCTGCCTCAACAAAATTCTCACCACACTCGTGAAGAAAATGAGAACCCCTTTTGGCAGAGGTCCCCTGAAAATACCTCTCACCAGGGGAACACATCTTACGCTAACAACCAACAGAAACTCAAGCTCCATTTCCCAAAGTTTGATGGTACGGATGCCCAAGGTTGGGTGTACAAAGCAGAGCAATATTTCAAGTTCAACGGTATTGCAATTGATCAACAGGTTGACCTCGCCTCCTTTCATCTTGAGGGCATTGCCTTGCAATGGCACATGGGAGGAATTTACTAAAGCTCTTCTCCTCAGGTTTGGTCCTACTGACTACGAAGATCCTTCGGAAGCGATCACTCGCCTTAGACGGACCACTACGGTTTCTGGTTATCAGGAAGAATTCGAGAAACTTTCTCATCGTATTGATAACTTGCCTCAACCTTTTTTGGTAGGATGTTTTATTGCAAGGCTTAAAGACGATATCAGGTTGGATGTTAAAAATCAAACAACCTAGACATTTGGCAGATGCCATCGGAGTAGCAGGATTGGTTGAAGAGAAGCTAAATTTACAAAAGAAAAATATCAGTAGCAGCCGCACCCCTTGAACGAACAGGAGCAACGTGCAACCTAGCATTTTGGGACCTCCACTTACTGCCAAAACCACCAATAATCAACCCCCTTTTCGTAGAATTTCCATTCGAGAGGCAAAGGAGAGAAGAGATAAAGGATTATGTTATTACTGTGACGAGCGGTACAACCCAGGCCATCGCTGTCAAAGACCTTAACTCTTCGCCATTGAAGATAGCTTGGATCATGAAATTGAGAAGATTAACCAGCTAGAATTTTCAGAAGTGGTGCCGGACATATCACTACATGCAATGGCTAGAACGGATCACCCTCAAACCTTGCAATTACAAGGAAGAATAAAGGGGCGAGATGTTGCGGTTCTCATTGATAGCGGCAGTACTCACAACTTCATGGATCAGACTTTGGTGGATTTATATGGCTTAATGGTGATACAAGACCAGCCCCTTCAAATCACCATCGCCAACAAAGAAAAAATGGCTTGCCAGGGAAGATGTCTTAACCTCTCCTTGATTATTCAAGGATATCACACCACAACAGATTTTTATGTTCTTCCAGTTGTAGCATACCCGATTGTTTTGGGAGTTCAATGGAGACCGACTATGCCACTCTCACCATGACAATTAAAAAAGGGGACCAATCTCACACTTTTTATGGAATCCGAAAGGGAGGACTAGAGTCATTGCAAAAGAAGGAGCCCCATATGGTACACGGCCCTACATTTTTTTTTCAGGTTGAAGCCACAGAAGTTGCCCCTATAACTGAATCTCGTCCTAATATACAATAACTTCTCACAAAATACAGCCGCGTATTTGAACAACCCATAACTCTTCCGCCACATCGTGCACAGGATCATCATATTCCACTTCAACCTGACAGCAAACCAATCTCAGTAAGACCATATCGTTATCCTTTTTATCAAAAAAATGAGATTGAAAAAATGGTCCAAGAATTGCTTTTATCAGGATTAATTCATCCTAGTAGGAGTCCCTTCTCATCACTTGTCTTGTTAGTAAAAAAATCTGATGGAAGTTGGAGATTTTGTATTGATTATAGGGCCTTAAATGATATTACGGTGAAGGAAAAATTTCCGATTACTGTCATTGACGAACTTTTGGATGAATTGCATGGTACGGAAATTTATTCTAAGCTAGATTTGCGATTAGCCTACCATCAAATCTGAGTCAAAGAAGAAGATATACACAAGACAACCTTCAGAATGCATGAAGGACACTACGAATTCGTAGTAATGCCCTTCAGACTCACAAACGCTTCTGCCACTTTTCAAGCTCTAATGAACGAGATCTTTCGCCCATATTTAAGAAAGTTTATCCTTGTTTTCTTTGATGACATTCTTGTGTATAGTAGGAGCTGGCAGGAGCATATAAGTCACCTGGAAACTATTCTACAGACTCTCACTACTCACCAGTTATTTGCCAAGTTGACAAAATGCCAGTTTGGAGTCACAGAGGTGGATTATTTAGGGCACTTGATCTCAAAGCAAGGAGTTACGGTTGATCCTAAGAAAATAGCAGCAGTTAAGGAATGGCCACAACCCACCAATCAAAAGGGCGTGCGGGGCTTTCTTAGACTCGCCAGCTATTACAGAAAATTCATCCGAAATTTTGGAAGTATAGCCACCCCTCTTACTCGTTTACTGACTAAAAATGGGTTCTCTTGGAATACAGAAGCAGCAGACGCGTTTGAAAAGCTTAAAGAGGCACTGTCATCCCCTCCTATACTAGCTTTACCAGATTTCACCCAAGAGTTTGTCTTCGAAAGTGATGCGGGTGGTACCAGGATCGGAGCAATTTTGTCACGGAATCAGAGAGCTATAGCCTATTACAGTGAAGTGTTGAAGGAAGCGGCATTGAATTTCTCCACATATGAGAAGGAGATGTTGGCAATAGTGAAGGCAATTCGAAAGTGGCGACCTTACCTTCTTGGTCGTCCCTTCACTATCAGAACAGATCAAAGAAGTCTCAAATTCCTTTTAGAGCAACGAATCACAACTCTGCTCAAGCGAGGTGGTTACCGAAACTCATGGGATATGATTATAAAATAGAATATCGGAGAGGACGTGAAACTCAAGGTCCTGATGCCTTATCACGTTTGGGAGAATTCTAAATGACCGCAATATCCATACCTGTAGCTGATTGGTGGAAGAAGTTACAAACAGAAGTAAAGGAGGATTCTTTTTATGAAAATATTTTCTGACAGTAGCCTACTAGGCATGATTTTCAGGTAAAGGATAGTGTTTATTTTTGCAAAGGAAAAATCTTTTTGAGTCCTCATAGCTCTCTAATTCCTACGATTCTAAAAGAATATCATTCTTCACCAATGGGGCGGCATTTCGGTTATGATAAGACTCTATCAAAAATACATCAGAATTTTCAGTGGCCAGGGCTTAATCGAATGGTGAAAGAGTTTATCAAGACTTGTGTCATCTGTCAACAAAACAAATATGAGACTTTGAAGCCTGCAGGACTCATGCAACCTCTACCAATTCCGGACACAGTTTGGATAGATATATCAATGGATTTCATAGAAGGACTGCCTCCTTCCCATGGTTACACGGTCATAGTGGTAGTTGTTGATCGCCTCTCCAAATATTTCCATCTCATTCCTTTGTGTCATCTCTATACTGCTACAACAGTTGCTGCAGAATTCATTAATCATGTAGTTAAACTCCATGGGGTTCCACGGTCCATCGTCAGCGATCACAACAAGGTTTTTATAAGTTTATTCTGGTCTCAGTTGTTTAAATTGCAGGGGACATAACTCAAGATGAGCTCCAGTTATCATCCACAAACTGATGGACAGACAGAAGTTTTTAACAGAATTTTGGAACAATATTTGCGATGTTTCGCTGGAGAACAACCTCGAAAATGGAGTGAATGGCTGCCTTGGGCTGAATTAAGTTATAATACGAGTGAACATTCGGCTACAAAAATCTCTCCCTTCAAGGTAGTGTATAGAAGACCACCGCCTACAATAATTCAGTATGTTCCAGGTACGACACAAGTGGCTGCAGTAGACACATATCTCAAGGATCGCACCGTCATCCTTCGTGATTTGAAGAGAAACTTGCAAGGAGCACAGGAGCGAATGAAGTTCCAAGATGATAAGCACAGAAGAGAGGTGGACTTCCAGGTCGGTGATTTTGTTTACTTGAAATTGCAACCCTACAGACAAACTTCTGTCGCCTTTCGTAGTTCTTTGAAGCTCTCTCCTCGCTTCTACGGGCCCTTTGAAATACTAGAGAAGATAGGTTCTGTGGCTTACCGTCTCCGTCTGCCTAAAGATGCAAAAATACATAATGTTTTCCATGTTAGTCTCTTGCGAAAACATCTAGGTGATAGGCCACCTCTCACTTCTACTTTACCTCCTGTCACTGATGATTCCATAATTTTACTAGCCCTTGAGAAGATTTTAGAAAAGCAAGTCATCCAAAAAGGGCGGTATAGGCTAATTACTGAAGTGCTTATAAAGTGGGTTGGCGCCTCGAAAGCAGAGGCAACATGGGAAAATCTCAGACGATTTTCAAAAGCCTACTCGACTTTTGTCCTTGAGGACAAGGACTTTGCGGGGCGGATGGACTGATAGCAGAACATCTCCCTGTACAATCAACCTGCAACTCTCTCTCTCATACGATCATTACGTGCAGGACCTGCTCGCTGACTTCGATCTTTAGACTTTATCTCAACAGCCCACTTTTCCCTTATTGCTAATAATATGCAGAAGATTATGGATACCTCCTCAACGTGTAGCAGCTTTGTAGGAGTAATGGCTTGATTTTCTATTGCTTTTGATTTCCAGATGTAGGTGGAAAATCCACCAACGTTATTTCGTTTTTTAGTCGTGTGGGAGTTCCACATATTTAGGACAAACTTTTGTATTTAAAGGCTATTAGAGCATGAATAAGGATCATCGGGCATTATCAGAACTCTTTTCCCCTGTCTTCTTCCCTTCTCCTACAGTTTTCTTAAATTCTTATTATAATTGGTATCATGGCCGTGATCAATGAAGACATTGGTCCTTATGGGAGGACGATTGTTACGGTTTGATCTAATTGCAAGGTATAGAACTTGAATACCATATTGGTTAAATACAAAATTGATATGGAACAAGGCTTTTGAAATAAATTGTTGGTCACGACTGCCACTTTCAGGTCACTACTATGAGATCCTTGTTGGTCACGGCCACGTTGGTCACGGCTGGCACTCGCAGGGCACCACTCTATGGGTCACCACTCCAAGACTGGCTTTGATACCAATTGATAAGGATTTTAGGAGAGCCACACCCTAAAAGCTAGCTTACGAGGGTAGAGAGCCCAAAATTCTTATAAATTTCATATCAATTTTGTATTTAACCAATATGAGATTCAAGTCCCGTACCTTACAATTAGATCAAACTGTAACAATTTGCACTTACCCCCATTTTTGGTCAAACACCCTATTTTGATGTATGTTTATTAGACGTTGTCCTTGCTTTGGTGTTGAGCACGTGATTTCGCGTGGACATCCTATTATTAATACAATTCTTTACTTTATCAAAAAAAAATGTCTTTCCACTTTATTTCTCCAAACAAGGCTTCACGTGGCATCGTGCATATGTGTTACATAATGCTGCACTCCACCCGATGTCGTGTACCTTGGCTACAGTAGACGAGGTTATGCTATTCTTAGTACAACTATGATAGTATTGTGTAATATTCATATAATGTTGTTTTCCTATTCTTTGTTAACCCATTCTTTGTTAAATTTGACGTCAAGTGAAACAAAAATCAAATTTAACGGAGATAAATGATAAATTTTAAAAATAAAAAATTCAAACTACAAAAGAATTCAATATAACAAATGAACTTGTAAATCTACAATCGTCCATGTTAAATTTTGCAGATGAAACTGATTACATACCCTAAATGATCGTCAAATGATATATAAGAAATCTACCAGGCTTACCCTCGTTGGGTGTAGACTAGGATGTTGATAGCAGACCTACATGAGTGAATTTTGACTCTAGATATGTGGGCTTCCAAAAAAGTATTTATCTTTTATAGACTTGCAAGAATCAATCGTCTGGTGATGTTCTAGCGCTTGTTTCCAATGCATTAGTCCTGTTTTAAGTAACGGAGAGAGTGAAAAAGCGAAATCATTCTGAGATTGTCTGTGCTTATATAAGAAGCTGTGGGCACTTGCGATTGCACCACTTGGCAACATCTTGTGTGAGCTTTCTTGATTGAAGGACTTGTTTAATCTATGCTTTATCAGGCTATTGTTTTTGAAGAAACAGGATTTTCTGTCCAATTTTTTGTCTAATATAAATCTCAGCCATTTATTTATGCAAATTTCGCATTTATTTATATGAAATTCGCGCAAAACTCATATAAATAAATGGCTAAAATTTATATAACAGAATAAAATACCATAACATTGAATAGACGATCCGAACTCATTTTTGGAATACCAACCCTCTGTTGTAAAGAGAGTTATGAAATCCAAGAGAGAGGAAGATACACGTGTTGGTTTAAATAAGCTTAAATAGGTATAGGGAGAACAGTGTTTGTTTCAGAGACACAAAGTAGTCTCCTCTTATCAGCATTTGCACGTATTGCGTATTTAATATTTACTGAAACTTCTATTAGTTGAACTCGCATGCATCACCATTTTGGTAACACAGTATTATTATTGGAGATTGAGGGAGAAAAGTTTCAAGACACAGAAATTAACAGAAAGAACTTGAGATATTTCCTCAAAGCTATTTACAAGCCAGAAAAGAACACTAACGCCTAAGGGAGCAATAACAACAAAATGAGTAAGTGACAAAGTTGCAATCGCAAGATACAGAAGTCAAACAAACGGTGGCCGAAAACCGTTGAAAAAAATGGCATCAACGTTTAGCCATGCAGTCAAGAATTGAATTATAGCATAGGCGCCAGTATGCTCCACCTGGGATAGACATCCATGGCATTGTTGAAGGAATATTGATCCCCAGTGAAGATGGAATTCTGATGATGAAAAGTCGAAACCAAAACAGAAGACAGAACAATTAAAAAGTAACAACAAAACAAGTTGACAAAATTGACATCAAAGAAGAACAAAACAGCCAGCTAGATCATAGGATATGGACGGAACTCTTACTCACCTACAACCAGTGAGAGCCCCATATGCAGCTGCCGCAACAAAACTAGAAATCCCAGAGAATACCTTCTTACAGTGTGGCAAGACTACTTGTCCTGTAATAATTGTAGCTGCCTCGAGTTACACATTGGATGAACAATGGTGCAAAGCATAAGAAACAAATAAGTGTCTCTAATCTTAAAGAGATCATAGCCTTAATTAAGCCTCATAAATGGATTTGGTCAGTCACTTCAACTAGTGAAGGCAAAAGTACCAAGATGGAATGACAGAGAGCTTGAGGCCTCACCAAAGGTCAAGAAGTTGCTGTGAACAACAGAAACCAGAATGCTAGATCCTATTTTGCTTCCACCCTCATTCTGCATCGACTCATCAAATGAACTGCCTTCACCAAAGTATACAAACCCTGAAGAATCACTCTTACAATATATCATTTTAAACCATATCCCAGAAGGCAATCTTCTCTGTCGCACCAACAAAAGGAAAATTTCGAAAAAGGGTATACAATGGATTACAGATATATTGACTTCAATCAATAAACAAAAATAGGTCACTGTTGTCTTCAAAATGGTGAAAAAGATGTAGAAAGCCGAAACTGTGGGCAAGAGAAGCAGTAGTGGCGTAAATAAAAGGGATCCAACAATGTGTTGCTTCACAGTGTAATCATAGCTATCTAATCTTTGTCGAAGAGGGTTCAACTTGCGACCCCTGCCAAAAGTTTAACAACTACATAAATTACTTGTATCAAAGAAATCCCATGGCCATTATTGTATACATAGATACAGTGACTGGTGTATTATTTCATTCAAATCCAGCATCTACACAAAGTTCATCATATGGGAGTTATCAAGAGGGGAATTGCTTACTGTCCGAAAATCCCAAGAGATATTCTACCATAAAAAGATGATTAACAATGATGCCAAAACCACAACTCAACCAAGTTAAAAATACAAATACTTTTCCTCAATACAAGAACATCAGATCTCTTATACTGAAGCTCCTTATCAAAGTTCATTTTCTGTTTTACCTGAAAAGGCGCCACAGAGCTGCTAATGCCTTTATCTGCCACGAGTAAATTAGTGATACACCCCAGTAAATAGTTGACACATGCAATGTTGCTAAGGAAATCAAATCTATGATCAAAGCAGCAGGAACTGTTGCTCCCAAAAGAATCCCGGATAAAGCAAGCCCTTTAATGAAATGAATGGTTAGCCAGCCAATTAATATCCACACTGTAGACCAAACTTGTATTATATTTAGTGAAATCATTCCAAGGACTCCTGCCAGCTCAGTATTCAATTTGAAACCCGCAGGTACACCCATCAACCACACACAACCTGAACGCAAAAACTCATTTGTAATGTCGTCGGCGAATGTTTTAAGCACTAAGCAAGCAGATTCTTGGTGACGCAGCAGTATAAAGCCAAATAAATTCCCTAGAAGAAGATCAACAGCTATTCTTGACCATATAGAATGCCTGAGTAATGCAGCTTTCTCTGCATATTCCACACATGAGTGCGACCTTGGGAATAATTTTAAAAAAGAACAGAAAAATAATCAGAAAGATGAAGCAGGAAAAAGGTCATGAAAATTACCCTAATTGCAAAAATTCAATGACAGCCAAAGAAGAGACCATAGTCCAGCTTATCAACTGTTCATTATAACTATTACTAAAATTCAAGGAGAACACAATGGATGGACAAGACCACAATTTTCTTATATCAAGAATCAGAAGAAAGAAATAAAAGCTATATATTGGTAGTGGATGTGAAATTGAATAAGAGTGTCATATATTGAAGCTATCATTGAAGGATACACAGTTAGTTCCAAATATATGTATGTTAACTTATTCATCTGCAAAATCTCTAGGGAACACGCCTTCTTTTACTTTGGAATGTTACATACCTTTTTACTAAAATAAACATTTGGACATCAGACTTCATAAGAAAAACCAAGTACACAATATCGTATGAAACTTAGCATGAAGTCGATTGATCACCTGAAACCATGGTCTTGAAGAAAGATGGGCCAGTACGAGATTTGCCAAAATCGGAATTGGATAATTCTCCCCGTAGTGCTGAATACCCCTGTGAATGTTGTGTACATCAATCTTGACCCACAAAGCGAGAAGTTATAAAAGAGCTGAGCAAAAATATACAATATAGCAGAAGTTGATGCCACAAAAATGGCCACCACTTTCCACATAATTGTGAGTGACCTGAGAAATCATATCAAGGACCATTAATAGCACAAACAAAAGCAAGATCCAGCAAGCAAAATATCTAACAGACCATACATGGAAATGAACGAAATTCCAGTATATTTGTTGATCCCCATATGCGTCTCAACAAGGATTTTAGCAGCACCAGCACTGTTGATTGCCGAAATAACTGTATCCTGTGCATAAAATATAATAATTGATTAACAAGTTACGTTAAAAAAAAAAACATAAGGGATGGATCCAACGAACTGTGTTACCAACTCAAGTGGTTCTCTCTGACATTTGTTAATCCACTTCAGTTTCTTTGGAGGTACTTTCACTTGCTTACAAGAATTCCAAGAATTCAATGAGAAATGATGCATCCTGTATGTGGGAGTCTCATAAACTATCACCTAAATGTGGCCAAACAAAGAGTACATTTTAAGCTTTGCTGACTAGTACACATTAGGTTGAGAGAAAACAGAGTTTAGTTAATATGACTTACATACATGGACATCACACTGAGAAATTATTTGCCTGTTCCAATGAATATGATGCAATCTTGGGATGAAATGAAAGTCTCCACCACAACGCGCATGTGAATCATATGACATCCGAATCCATTGTTTGCTTTCAATAGAATCCTGCCAAAACTGCTCAACCAACCCATTAAGTTGCTGACACCCGCAATTCATCACGTTATAAGTTTCTCCAAGTATTCCTTGCCCATTTGTGTCTGAAGCAATGAAGTGACATGAGGGCTTCTTCCAACTATCATTCACCATTCCATCGTTTGATAATTTGTCATTACCACCACAATACGAGGAACAATCACCAAGCAAATGAAACAAAGACTTCTCCTGTAGAAATGAGGGCATGTTCTCATTTGTGTCACGAAGGATACCCTGTTTAAAGCAACTCGAACATTAGTAGCACCAAACTTAAACGTTTCACATAGCCACTGAAATGTCACAAAACCTACAACCTCAAGTTCCGAGAAGCCTTAAATAAACCACCTTTTCCTCCTTTATATCACAAAATTGCAATTAGCATTCATGGACAAGGTTAGTAATGATCACAATATCCATAAAAGCAATCAACTCAAACATACATCAGTGGGACGACATGCCCACAAGACTAAAACCCTCAAAAGTCGAAACTTATAAAAAAATTAAAAAAAAAGGAACTTGGGTTTTGTACCTGGAGACGAGACTGGCATGAAAGAACAGAGAGTTCATGGTGCATAAAAGCTACAACGACATCAAGAGAGAGTGGGTTCGAGTCCACAAACCAACCAAACAAGAAATAATTTGAAGATGATGATGCATCAATGGCAACCTCCTTCGGCCACCAAATTCTACATTTTACTCTCATTTTCTACAATCTAAATGAAGCATAGAACACAACTCTAAGTTGGGTTTTCCGAAGGAATCAACTGTTTACCGGCGATGCAAAGCTCCGGTGCGTTAGTTTTAGCTTTGAACGTATAATAATACAAAAAAAAAACATAAAATTGTTTCGTTTTCTGCTGTACATTCAATTGGACCAGGCCCGTTGTGAAAATAAGTAATAGTGAAGACACGTATTGGGCTCATCAAGATTTCAGGCCTTAGTTAGTTAGACCCATGAGAGTTGGAGAGTACCTATCGTTAATAGTACGAGTTATCTTCTTTAGAACAAAGTGTCAATATGGAAATCGAGGGAGAGGGAGGGAGGGAGGGAGAGCCAAACCTCTGTACATTTGATACGTGAAATTTTTTAGTAAAATAATAATACTTAAGACTAAGTAAAGAATTACATATGTAACATATATTTATGTTAAGAGAAAATTTAGATATTTTGATTCAAAAAGGGTAAAGATTAGAAACTTGAAAAATAGGTTATGCAGAAAAGGAATAAATCAATCAATCAAATTTCGGGAGGCTTTATGAAGTGCTTCTTTAGGAGCTAAACTTCCATCTGCCTCTCACAAAGGAGGTCGCAATAACCAGTTTCGGGCAACTATTTAGCAAAAACATAGTTCTCACAAAGTCGTAAGATATTCCACCGAATAGAGCATGGCCTTAAAAGCGGATATCATCAAAGACATTAGGTATGAGTCCATATGTCTATCTATTTGTATATATAGATAGATACAAGATCTAGCATGAACTTTTGTGAAGTAAAAAACAACTCCCGATCTTATGTTTGAATGAAGTGGAGAAAAGGGTAGTAGTAAGTCATATAGAATCAACAGATTCTATATCTGAATATAACTAGGGTTCGCGGCGGTGGAGGATGGTATTCTGTTTAAAGTGTAGACACAGGTAATAAATAAAAGAATGCTAAAGATTTAAGCCACAAAATTTCTCAATTTTAACATAAGTTATCCATGTTATCAAAAGATTTTTTGCGATTATTTATAGTATTGAATGAGCCAATCATTCGCTTTAGTATCTTATTAAACATAAATAGTTGGCATTTTTTTTAATGAATTGCCATTTCAAGTATTGCTCCTATTAGACTTCTTATATCAGGATATGGATCAAATAATAAATATTCCTTTTTAGGTGGTTACTTCTAAATGATCTAAGCTTTTAAGAATTGCCATTTTTCTTTATTTTCCTTTTCTCCGAATTCACCTCGATGACTATGCCACATTAATAGCAATTTTTTTTTCTTCTAAACAAATAATATAGAAATTACATCTTATATTCGATTAGAATAAATCAATATTTTTGTTATGCCCCAAGCCTATACTTTGAAAGAGATATATATGAAATATTAAAATTGTCCTATCAAATCTAAAAATTCTTGTTGGTACGCCGAAGAAACAAATCTTGATTGAACTCATATTTGCCCAATGGATACAATCTGCTTATGGTAAAACTTCCTATAAGTTCGATGTATTTTTGTCTTCAATGAATAGTCCAGCTTTCAATGAGACACAATAAAAAGAAATAATAAACTTTTTTTTAGTTTTTTATTTTAAACAGTGAAGGGGGTCTTCTTATACCAAACACCAATTATCAAATCCCTTCTCTCCCACTTCCACCTCAGAATGCACAGTTCTTATAGACAAGGCGCCTTCGCATCTTTTTAACCCCAAATGGCCTTGCAATATAGAACCCATACCCCAACCATAGGCATAACACCTTTTACTCAATATTAGAATCGACAATTGAAGCACTAGAGGCTGCATTAATCCGAGATACACAATAAAAGGAATTGTCTTTATTTTTAAACTTCACCTTCATCGAGTGTAGAGTTATTTCAAATCTTTCTAATTTTAATTTACCAGTTACTTGTTTCATAGCTTTGATTTAAGTTACAGAGCCCACTTTGGAGATGAAAATACCCACATTAATAACAAGCCTTTCATAGTTTTGGTTTGTATATTCATAATGATACCATGAGCGCTTTAGGGCATCCTCAAGATATGTTTTCAGATACTACTATACAATTACAACCCATCTTTGCTTAATGGATACAAAATACCCATTCTTAGCACCTGTTGCAATGGCTCTTAGTGCAATAACAAGCACTAATTTGATTTGGGAGTGGTGATTTAGTGGTCTCTTGAAATCTCCCCTCTTTACCTTCAATTACATATGAAAACGAATTGTTAAACTTAGGGTGACTGTCCCTAATTGGTTATCTGCAAATTCCTTTATTAAGAAGTGTGTTCACAGCTTCTTGTACCAATTTTAGGAGTTGTAATGGTCCCCCCCCCCAGAGACTGACTGTAACGCACCACTCTCATAGGGCATATTTTCAAACATATCGACAGTATTCGAGAACATACTCTACGAGGATGGCATGTTGTAATAGACAAATCGAATCATTGAAAATTTTTTCTCAAACACAAACATATATTTAGTAGTTAGTAAACATTAGGCCTAATTCATTATCATACATATTCAATCATAAATGTCATTACACTATACAATTCACAAAGACGTTGCTCAATTGTTACTTAATACAATGTTTAATATAAAATGACTGAAAATAAATGCAGGTGCAAACTGATCCTGACCACTAGCTCCTATTCAATGCTGTGAATATACTCCAATTGGCCTAATTAGATATGTTCTCTAAACCTGAAAAGCCACAATGCAATGTTGGAGAGTTTTGCGAACTCAGTAGAGTAACCATCCTCAATGGTTCACTCTTTTTATACACCAAACAACAAATCATGTTATCATGTAATTCACATCAACTTGATCTTTGTCAAGTAATATCACAAAACACCTGATCACAATTGTCATATTTCAAAAATAAATTTCAAACATTTTATCATTTCAGTACAAATTTGTAGAACATACATATTGACAAATTATCATATATTTCATACACAAAGTTCTCAAAACATTGCAATCATTCAATTTATTTAGATCATATGTGTATGCAATGTTATGAGACTCGATTTCATTTATTTCATTGTTGTGAGTTTGTGCCTTTTTCAGTGTCTTGTATCTATTATGGATACCGGGTTCTTTCATACTGTCCTTTATCTGTTGGAGATACAGGGCTCTTTGTACACATTGAGCCTTAGGCTCTAATAACGAATGTCTAAGCTTTAAGCTCTTTTTCATTGGTGACATTAGTCACAACTGCCTTTATATTTCAGTCATTGGAATGAAATGCATTTCTTAATTTCAGTCATCATATTTGATCAATTACATGTGCATTCATGTTCTTATTCACAATAACCATCAGATTAGGTCCCGCATGAACATTCAAGTTGAGAACCATGTAGTTAATCTCATTCACATTCAAGTAGCACTTCCAATATTTTTATCATGCATCAAAACTTCTCGAACATTTCTTGTCCGAAATTCAGTACACATTCATCAATATCAAATTCAATTTAGTAATAAACAAAACAAGTCAAGGTAAGACCATCTTAGGTTACTCACCGTACGCTCCAGATAGTTGTTGCCTTGAAACCCCAGCAATATCTGGATGGTGGCACTCAATGTGCTCCTCTATTTCATACAATACATACACATATCACTATTTTGCATAATGATACACGTACTCATTTATGCACATATATGTAAACAGAATACGTATAATGCATTTTCATGAAAATCCCAGGTTCCTTATCATTATTCTTATCACAATATTCATTCATATATCAATACTCAATTGATCAATCTAGATTTGATGTAAGCGGGACCATGGACAATCGACCAAGGCCAGGCAGAGAGCTAGCCATGCCAGAATGGCCCATGACCAAAGCTAGGACTAAGAGATTTAAAGAGGCTCTCTATGCGCATATGGGCCCATTTGTGGGGAGGATGGAGTGCACCAAGCCTATTGGAGGAGAGTTATCTGAGTCACAACCTAAATTGATTCATTTATCTCAAATCCTTGGATCGGATACATTTGGAGCTTGAAGACACGAAGACTTGGGTTATTTAATGCTTCATCACTTAAGCCCAAGAGCATATCAAACCTATTTATTTAATTTTTGGACTTCATTTTATTTTGGGCTTCCGTGTATTTTTTGTTGGGCCCCGATTCCTTTTCGTTAGTAAATAAGTCGTTTAATCTTTATTTTGAGGTTAGTTTGATATTTTTAATT